>JAPDFK010000150.1:0-106296 GCA_027569635.1 Lasiosphaeriaceae sp. G1095
CCCCCCCCCCCCCCCCCCCCCCCCCCCCCCCCCCCCCCCCCCCCCCCCCCCCCCCCCCCCCCCCCCCCCCCCCCCCCCCCCCCCCCCCCCCCCCCCCCCCCCCCCCCCCCCCCCCCCCCCCCAAAGATTAGACTATTCGTATTTGGAGAGGAGAAAGTAAAGAGAGGCAACTCACGGCGCGGACGGGTCCGTGTCGCTACAGAACCAGGTCTGGTTGATCTGGAGTGTGGCGCTGGTCTGGTTGAAGCGAAGATACGTCTCAATGTAGCGCTGGGCGAGGCCCGTGTCAGGGAAGCAGCGGCGCCATGTCTGAGCCACGGCGGAGGGGTCGTCGCTGGTGGAGATGGTGCACGTCTGGGTGTAGTTGTTAGCCTCGTTGCGGAGCTGGAGCGTGAGGGTGCGCGTGGACTGGCGCCAGCTCGACGGCACCGCCTGGTTGCCCGCCGCTTTCCCGTAGCGCGTCTCCTCGAACCGGAAGTGCATGAACCAGCTTGGGATGCCGGAGCGGGCCGTACAGCCGGGTTGCGTCGCGCCTGGGGGTGGCGGGATGGCGGCTGGAGTGAAATAGGGCACGGGAGCCGTGAGTTGTCCCTTGATCACCTGCCGGTTCGCACGGCAGACACGGCCACCTTCGTCAGCGCAGAACAGAGGCATCTTGTAGCCTCCTTGTTCCCTGGCCTGAAACTTCCTCCTGTGAAGAGTTAGCTAATTTAGCATCATTTAGGTAGCCGTCCAGCCAGCTCGGTTCAGTAGTTGGAGCAGGATAAGAGAGGCGCCTTACGAGTAGCTCCCTCTGGTGTCCCCACAAACCCAGTTCTGCAGGACATTCAGCTCGCGGTTTATGTACCCAAACTTAACGCGGAACGACGTGCCGCTTGCGTCGTAAGGCGAACCAGGGAGCGGGCTGCACACCATCTGCAGCTCGTCGCCATATACAAGTTCGAGGTTTGTCCCACCCCAGCGACAGAAGTTCTGTACGCCAGTTGCGCGGCTTGTTATAGTGAAGTTGAGGGTGGTTTGGTTGATCGAAGCACGGGATGGGCTAGGCACATATGTGGCTCCGTTCTCGATGACCCAGTCCGGGTACGTCAGGGACATGTCAGCGCAATCTCGGCTTGGTGGTGGGTCTACCCGCTCCTCTGGCACAGGCACCAGTGGACGCGGAATAAGTGCAGTTTGTGTTTGGTTGGGAAGAAGCGATGGGGTGTAGGTGGACGCGTACGAGGGCAGTGTCGTTATGTTGCACGCGTAGGGGATGTCGGTCGAACTTTGCTTGGGACAAGTGCCATTGAAGCTCATTCCAATATACGCCTTATACACGTGGCTGTGATATGGATGCCAAAGACAGCTATGTCAGCGATTTGCGTACCTCGTTACAACTTGACTTGGAATGGGAGACGGTAGACGCTCACGGGTACGACGATGCGTTCACCCCCGGCGGACAGTACCAATACTGTGTCACCGAGAGGGGTTCGTAGGTCAGCCAGTCAATATCGAAGATGCGCATCCACATGCTGAGGGAGACCTGGCCCTGGAAGCGGTTATCCTGAAAGTCCATCTCCGGGGTGCAGTTGATGCGCCATCGATCGTATGGCGCATTGGGGACGTCAATGCTCCCGACGCATTGCATCGAATAGTTGTTGGCGCTGTCGCGGAGGGTGACGGTGAGTTGGTAGCGCACTGGATACTCCCCGGTGGGGTTGAGGTAGGTCTTCCACAAGTTCCAGTGGTGGTACTCGTAGACAGGCGCGGCGAAGTCAGGGTTGGTGCAAGGATTTGGAAGTCCGAGTACCGTGCTCGATCCCAGGCCCGGCAGCAGCAGCTTCGGCCGAGGATCCAACGTCAAGTTCCAGAGGCCGGACTCTTCCTGCTCGACTAGGGGCGCTAGGCCACCCCATATGTCCGTGTCCCAGACATCCTTGGGTTGAACCGCCTCCGCTCGCAGGATTGCTTCATGGCACAAAACACCGAGCCCCCCAAAAAGGGTGGCAACCCAAACGCTGACATGAGGTTTCATGGTTGAAGAGTTGCTGGCTGGCAGTCAAGATGCACCAAATGTTGAGTCGTGCGAGGCAAGCGCTCTCCTTTGCTACTAGTACTTATTTAACGCTACTCTGCAACATACGTCAGTACGAACCACCCAGCTAAGACTCAGGGCGTGGTGTAACGTGCCAATACCAATTATCACGGCCTGCAAGTGTGTGTCCTGATGCGGGGTACATGAGCGGCCGATGAATAGTTGAGAGGTGGTAATAAAGGGCCTCTGCTTCCCGAAGTTTGCATACTCCCGAAATATCTAAATACAGACTTATACAGCCTCGCTTAGGACTGTTTCTAGTACGAGTGACATGGCCGATATTAGGGAGCGGAGGTAAGGCCGAGAGGCTGCAGCTCAGCCCTGCTCAATGGGCCATTTAGCCACCAAACCCTGCATATCCGGACTATCGGTCTTATGACAGACGGTTAGATGCCAGAGGACTTGGTGCTATGCGGTTGAAGAAGCGTTGCCAAGTTGAGGTCCTTGAAGGTGCACATGATGGGTAAGTAGTAAGGTTGGTTGTAAGGGGGTTGGGTTGAAGGTGAGACAAGTTGCCTTTGTGCAGTTTTTGTTCTGAGGCCCCTTTCCGCCAACGGGTGAATATGACTAATTATCGCAACCTGCTGACTCTGCTCATCTAAGCCAGAATAGTTAATGCTCCTGCTCCGTTGAAGGCGGCAACTGCTTACCTCTAGCAGGGAATGTAACAAGCTAGGAATACACTCCTTTCTTGACGGAGTGCCGATCGGGAATATGCAACCCTGGTCACCACCACATCGTTAGGGAAGAAGAGAAATTAAGACCTTAATTCATCGCAAGCAGAGGGTTGGTCACTCACCACCCGGACTCTTGAGTATCACGGCATATAGTGCCTGCGCAGTAACCCAATACACCAGCGCACCGGCAACCATAATGGGTAACGCATATCAGTATGGTAATCCCAGGAAATACGACGATGTCTGTTCGCCGCGAGGCGTCGTCACTCGGAGCGGGCGGTAGCCAGTGCCGAATCGTGCCCACTCGCTGGCCGTCGCCGTTTTGGCCAAGGTAGAAGTGCATCCAAGGTAGACAAAGGATAAAGGAGCTGAGGGGTGTTGACGAGGAGGAGTGAGCGAGTAGATGGACTTCTCCCTCGTGTGGTCGACAGCCGCGGGTTGAGAGGGTTTTGGCCAACGTCATTGGCACTGCCCGCCCCTAACGTGTTAGACTAGCCCAGAACTCTCTGAGGAATTATTGGGTGGCGATTAATAACTCACAGCTTTGCAACTGTTTTCGTCATTTCAAAGTAGAAGCCGCAAAAGCAGAGCGGCCTGGATGGCTAATCACGTTCCATGCCCGAACCGCGGCGGCATCTCCTCTACAGAGAGATTGGGGTCTCCATACCACGAGACCAGTTGTTGTCTGGTCTCCAACAAGTGGTGTGCGAGTAGTAATTGCTGCTGATGAAGTGCAAGTTTCCGAAAACCTCTGCAACACATCGCCGAATTGGAAGCGACGCGCCAATCTTGTGCGAGGGAAAGGGAAAGAGTAGACGATGTCCATAACTAGTAGGGTGCCTAGAATGTCAAAAAGCCCACAGTTGACGCCATCATAATACACCATCAGCGGCCCCGTCCGGGGTACGGTAGGTACGGCCAAGGCCACGCATTTGTGATCTGTTGGTCTCTTTTCGGAAGCGGTGTCCAAGATGCCGTCCATGCTCTCGGTGCTCGGATCTGGTGACACGAGGAATGACTCGATAGCGTCTCCAAGTGTGACGATGGGGCTCGGACCACGGAGGACCAGGAGGGCAGCGACGGAGAATATGACCTTAAGGAATATGCAATCTGTGGCGGTAAGCGGCAGTGCACTTGAGGAGCCGACGCTGCAAGTCCCTGCTGTGGTAAAGCTTTTTCTCCCTCTCGTCTCTGTGCTGCTAACGATAGCGGCATCCTGGGTGACGAAGATGACGCCGTTGAAGAGCAGGTGTATTGGGAGCGAAGTCATGGCGAATAGCGGCCAGAGAGCTGCTTTTGGCCTTGAAACGGACATCCCATTCATCGACGAGGGAACGCCAATGTTGAGCCAGCAGCCGCCAGCGTGAGCTTTGTCAATCTCATCTCTTGTTGGTGAGACGGGGACTTGCTTCAAGTAGTCTAGTTTGAGGATGCGATGATGGCCGTCGAAATGGCGTTGAGCAGCAGGTGTAAGAGCGGGTTTAACCGACGCGAGCTCTCACAAGGCCCTTCGTACAACACGAAACCGCCATTGACACCGCCGGCTTTGAGACCGGAAATGACGAGACAGCTCGTTAAAACCGCGAGCAATAGAACGGTAAGCCCGGTGTTGTGCAGATGTCAACAGGATCTCGAGGAAAGTCTGCAGCAACCCGGTCACATTCGCCGCGTGTGGGCCCAGGATATCAAGCGAAGGAGAAACAAGCAGTATCGCGTCTCCTAAAGAAGCCTGCTGAAGCGTGGTTATAACTTGGGCCTCAAATTCTAAGCCGTAAATAAGACGTTTCCCTTCTTCTTCGATTTTGTATTACCTTTACGGTCAAGCAAGAAGACCAAGTCCCCTGTTGAGCGCTCGTTAGTTCAAATTCCCAAGTGAATTTCTAATACTAGTAACTGACGCAACCTATACGCTCATTATCTTAGCATACCGCGGTTTAGAGCTTGGGGCGAATTCTTTGTAAACAGGGTTACTATCGATTTTGGATTTATCTTCGAATCGGCCGTCCTCGACGGCCGCTTCCGTTAGATCGGCCGGGTCTATACCCCTTAGGCTACCTTTTTTGGCTTGGGATTTATAGTTTAGAAAGTCTTGAGCGTACTAATGTATGTATCTAACGTAGAGCGAGAGAAGATAAGCGTCAAGATGAAATGGAAGAAGAGATAGTAGAAGCGACAAATTAGAGACAGTGTAGAAGAGAATTTAGGGGGGGTGGGGGGGTGGAAGGGGCCATGTATAGCGCCGTTATAGCGGTAGGGGCTACGTAAGCCCTTAAACTAGAGGAGAGAGAGGATATATGAGAACTATATCCAAAAGTTCCCAAGGATCCCTTTAGTACTACTTAAGAAAATATAGCTATTTAATTAGTATTACGGAACTCGAAGTACGACCGATATACCTCCGTCTCCAGTGGTTCATAGCAGCCACTTGTCAACAGCATCTTACTAACATACGGCTTGTACTACTACTAGCAATAAGTATAACGTAAACAAATAGAAGTATTCCCATAGGGGCGATAGGACAGATTAATGCTTATGAAGTTGTAAATATTAGCGCCCCAGTTCTGAACCCCTACTATTATACGAAGATCGTTTTATGGGCTCCGGTAAAAGTTACACTTTTTGGGAAATTTTGCTGAGCCGGGGCTGATCTGGGCTGAGTAAAAGCGGCGAGGGATTACGTGGTGGAGTTGACCGGTTTTGGAAGGGAGTTTGTTGGTTTTGGGGTCATGAAACAGGAATAGCTAGAATGGAATGGACTGAACCGAGGTCTCGCTCCGGAAGTGCTCTGGGCGGGCAACTTGAATTGAGCTAGGAAAGAAGAGAAGAAAACACTGTACAAGATACCTAGCTTGGGCATTTTCTTTGATTGGATTACCTTCCAAGGCATTGGTTACATAGACAAAAAAAAACACATTTCAAGAATACCATCGGTCAACACTTGGGGGTCGAGTAGGTAGCCCAGGTATCGGGTATCGCAATGATGCATTCTTGTTTATCATTATCTTCACTACGCAATAACAACCAACGAGCGAACGTTGCCCCAATCTCTAAATGGAGGAATTAAAGCAGTGTGTCCTTCCTGTGCTGAAATACTAACACTTACTAATGCCAATTTAACTCATCCCTCCTGTTCCAATACTACCAACTTAATTATGCTCAAAGACTCCTTTAGTGATGTCCAGTCTTGGAGTCTGGGTTAGGAGGATGGGGCTGCTGCCCGTCTGCCACGTAGGCGGGCGGGAGGTCCTCCGTGTGCGTAGGCTCCGAGTATGCTGGCGGCGGCGGCCCAGCGCTGTATGGCTGTTGCTGCTGCACATGCGACGACTCGGCAGCTGCTTCCGCGGCCTTGGCTTGGGCCGCTGCTGATGGGGGAGGAGCACCGCCGGTCGATGGCCCGGCGCTTCCGCCACTGGGGCCAACGTGCAGATTCTGGATGCCAGCTGTAACGCCAGGAACACCAGCATGAGCACCGGCGCCGAGTCCTGGAACTGTGCCGGCGTTCACCCCGGCACCACCGTGCTGGGCGTGCTGGCCCTCCCGACCTTGCTGGCCTCTCCAGCCCTCGGCACCCTTGAGCACGTCGTACAGGCCCTTGGCGCCTCCGGGCCACATGCCGCTTGGGCCATGGGCCGGGATGTCTCCTTTAAGAATCTTGTCGACGGTCACGGGCAGGCCGTAGAAGGCAGCGTTGGCGTCCTTGCGCTCCGTCACCACAGTGCCGTCGATCTGCACGCCTGCGTAGAAGCCCCGCGACTTGACGTAGCTGTACACCGGCTTCTTGAGCGCCTCGCGGAAGGGGCTCGGCTTGCGGTTGATGCTCGAGCCTGGAGGGCCGGCGGCGGAAGTGTTGGGGGTGGTGGTGATGGGGTCGACGGGGGATTGGGTTTGGAATTGCGTGTTGTCGGCCGAAAGCGGCGGCGGCGGCGGCGGCGGCGGTGCCAGGTTGGCTGGGTGGTGGTCTTTTCCGTCGACAGCGCTTCCAGCGGCGATCTTCTCTTTGCCCGCTGCCGCCTGGCTTTGAGGGACTCCCCAATCGAGAGCGCCACCGGCGCCCCAGGGACCGGCGGTGACAGCCAAGTCGGAGCCCAAACTCATCCGTGTCCTTGTGAATGCCTCGAGTGCCTCCTTGGAGTTGATCACCACCACGCAGTCGTAGATATCCAGTCCGATGACGAATCCAGCGCCGATGCTGTGTACCTGGATACCGCTCGGAGGGCCCCAGCTGCCATCGGGCAGACGGGCAATCAGAATGCCACTGCCGCTGGCGCCAGAGACTTGGAAGCCAGCACGCACCGTTGTGAAGATGGCCAGGCCCTGGGCGCGAGCAATAACCTTGGAGGGAATTGTCAGGAGGACCTTGGGCTTCTTTGCCTTGGCCGCGTCGCTTTGGGCTGGCGGCTGAGAAGCGCTGGCCGTAGAGGGCTCGGTGGCAGTCGCTGGGGCAGTCGCCTGGGAGGGGGCTGTTTGCGGGGCCGCTGCGTCGCTGTAGATGCCATCCTCTGCAAAATGAAATCATTAGTAAACTGGGAGACGGCCAGGGAGAGATTTGGTACTGACTACAGAAGCTCTTCAGGATTCTGGCTGCCTTTTCGCACTCCTTGTCCAATGTGGTGGGCAGGAACGCCTCGGATCCCATCTTGTTGGCCAGGGCATTGAGCGGAGCCGCGGCCTTGGAGCCCCATCCAGCGAGCTTGTTGCCCCAGCTGGACTTGGTCGCATCGCCACTGTTCTTCTTGTGATGTCCAGTCGAGGAAGCGGGGGACGCGTGTGGGTGCTCGTCTGGGGGAGTGGAACTGTAAATGTCCTCATCAACGTTTGCCGGGGGCGGCGCATAGTGTGGGTGCGCGGGATCGTAAGTCGGAATGTCGTAGTCTGGAAGGGGAGTCTCGTTGGAGTGGTGCAGGCCTGGAGCGGCGGCAACTTGAGGAGCATGGACAGCTGGGGGAGGAGGGGGAGGAGGCGGGAAGAACTGGGCTTGCTGTTGCGGCTGGGTGGCAGCCGGAATGACCGGCTGCTTCTCGTTGTTGCTGGCGCTCATATTGATGTGAATAGAGATAGGGGGTTTATTTGGAGAGCGACTTGATGCTGGTGATGTCGGTGTTTGGTAAGGTCGGGTAGTTGGAGGAATTAACGATCGGTTGCGGGGCCTAAACCGAGCGGGGGAGTCATTTAAGTAGAAGCCGTGGTTGGCCTCTTTCCAAGACCTGTTCAGGTTTCAGGGCCTTCTTGTGTCTCGTCCGTACGTGCCGCCATGGAGCTAAACACGCGTTGCGTGTGGCTTTGTTCCATTTCGTCCGTTGCTTGGTGCAGCAAATCCACTCGCACTTCCGTCGCATCTTGCTTGGGCGAAATCGCGATTGGCTCAGCATCGCGCAGCGACAGGGAAGAAGAGGGGTTCCAGCTTGCATCATTGTTGATGTCATTGTGTGGCTGAGCTGTGGCGCTAGCAGTCGCAGGGAGAAAACGACCCCGCATTTTTTCGGCAGAGATGATCCGCCAATCAGCGTAGTCATTGCTCTTGCCAACATTTTTGCAGTGGAAGCTGGAAATCGCCCCTCTGTGCAGTGATGTGACCGCGGTGACTCAAGAAATGAGTTGCTGTTCCCCTTTCCCAATTGTTTGAACCCCAATCTCGAATCGATTGAGTTTTTGCTTCACGCATGAAAAAAAAGTGCAACCATGGAGCCGGCGGCCTTGGTGGAAGCTAAGCCCGAGCAAGAAGGTGGAGGAATTTAATTACAGTGATCCGAGACCTCGGACTCATATCGATTGGGCTATCGTCACAACTTTCACATAGGTACTGGTTATGTGGAAGTGTCCTGTGTAACTTCAAATTTTTTTAAAATTTTTTTTACAAATGAGGGGTAAAACATTGAACTGTCAACATATCGTCAGTCAACATCCCAATCCTTGAGGATCTGCAATCATGTCTCAACCATCGACTCTCACGATATCCTCCACGCAATGCAACGCCTGCAACGTGTCATTCGAGTCCCCTGAATTGCGACGAGCCCATGCAAAATCCACTTGGCAGTCAGTTGACAGGCAAAAGTCAGCCGCCCACCACTCTCCACTGACTTGCACATAATTAGTGTGGAAAATATTAGACGTCGAGTCGCTGGCGTACCCCCGCTCGATCAGCCATTCCCAGAGATCTCGGATTCCGCTTCGGATTCGAATCAGTCGGCTGGAGATAATGAGGATTACAACTCCTCGGACGAAGCAGACGGCAGTGACGTTTCCCTGTCCGATGCCCCTGAATTCATCCCAGGGCAGTGTCTCTTCTGCAACTGCAACTCCTCGACGTTCGACGACAATGTAGCTCACATGCGCAAGGTCCACGGCCTCTTCATCCCAGATATTGATCACCTCGTTGTCGATCTTGAGACGCTGATTCGGTACCTCCACCTTGTCATATTCTCCTACCGCGAATGTTTGCAATGCCACTCTCGGCGACATAGCCCAGAGGCGGCACGGCAGCATATGCTAGGGAAGGGACATTGCACTATCGATATCAGCCAAGGTGACTCGGAATATCTAGACTTTTACGACTTCACTCGCGTTGACAGCGACGACGAGGAAGATGGGGAGCAGCACCAACTATCATCGTCGCGGACATTTGGCCTACTAGCGCCTCATTCGGACGGTGATTCGACTCGTCTCCCTTCGGGCAGAGTTATCAGCCATCGGTCTGCTACACAACCCTCACAACATCGTCCACGCTCTCGTCGACTACTCCATCCAGAACTACCAGCTACGGACCTTCCATCTGCGACCACGACTGCTGACGCCGGGGATCCTGTACATGGTTCAGATACTAATCCAAATTCAGACTCTGTGTCCGGTCCACTCACAAAGAGTGAGAAGCGCGACGTTTTTTTGGTAAAGAATCTCGGCATGATTAGCCTCGCTGACCGAACTACCCTCCGCCATTTTTCAGCGCCCGAACAACGAGCTCTGCTTGCCACGCAGAAAAAGCAAACGGACACTGCACGAAGGGCCGAGATGCGGTACAGAAACCGGGTCGAGATGCTGGGGAATAAAACATTGATGAAGAACTTTAAGAATGATGTCCCGGGGCCCAAGAATGGCTGATTCCACCCATGCTCATGTATTGTGCAAGACAAGATCGAACAGATACCAACAGTAAACATTTGATATCAAATTGAGCAGGCATACAAGTACAAGTGGGAAGGAGCTAAAGCAACTTACCATTCAAGACACTGTACCAATGCCTTGGGACTGTTGTATATCGCTTAACATTGCCGCAAGAGGACAACTGGCTGACAGTTGTAGAATATTAATTAATGCCAGACCACAATAGGCCGAGCCAGGGTCTCTTCCCACATTCCTTCACGGTCAGCAGCACGGACGTTTCTCAGTGAAGCAATGGACTGCCTACTTGCCCGTCATCAGCCGTGCAAAAAAGCAATGATTTGATTGGCTTGGAAAAACCCATTTACTCTATACCATCCTTCCCGTCATGGTTACTGGCTGCCTGTTGCATTTGTAACGGCCTCGCCGTCAAACGCATTTCCTAAGGCTGAGCCTCGATGAAACGCCACGGCGTGCGCAGCGGAAGACGACGACGTTGCGCAGGAATTGCAGGATTCTCAATACTACCTACCATTTTTAACCATAGTTCACTCATTGTTTACTCCCAATGCCCACATCGCCGCGGTGGTTTAAATAACTAAACGTCTTTCCTTCTACATTTCGACCAATACATGGGACATTTCTTCTCACCATCACTTTACATTTGTGACAAATTACCCAGTTCAAAATGGCAGGTCACGGTGTCATCATTGGTGTTTTGTTTGCAGCCAATATTCTGGGCCTTCACGCGCTTCAATTCTGCCCTCCCCTTGGGCCCGTCTTTTCGCAACCTCGAAATGTGGCAACACAGCCAGAGACAATCACAGTTGCAGACAAAATCACTGCCATCTTAAACACAGCCATCAGCAATAGCAGTTTTGGCGGAAATGCATTTGACCCTACCTCGGTATCCTTCTCGCTCGTCTTCAGCGCAATCAACGACGATGGTGATGGTGGTGTCCCCCTCTTCGAGTATCACCACGGCGCCTCCCCTGCGAAATTGGATCCCTCGAGTGCGTCAAAAGTTACGGGCGACAGCATATACCGAATTGGCAGCGTTTCCAAGACGTTCATCCCCTATGCTCTGCTCATCGAGCAAGGATTCGGCATCTTTAGCAAGCCTGTTATCGACTACATTCCTGAACTAGCCAAGCTGGCAGCCGAGCAGAATAGGTCAGGAATTGACGACGTGTCTCAAGTTGCGTGGAAGGATATTACCGTCGGTTCCTTGGCATCTCACATGTCTGGGATAGGAGAAACGTGTATGTTGGACTGTGTATTACTTCGTTTTTCAATCCCACGATGCTGACCATCTGATTCTTTTTTTCTTCTTTTTTTTACAGTTGCTCCGTTGGATATATCAGCTGTTTTCCCTGACCTTACATCTATCGGCCTCCCGAACCTTACCGACTCAGAGGTAGTGAAGTGCGGCGGATATGAAGGCCAACCACCTTGTTCAAAAGATGGTACGTGAAAAATATTCCTTCGTTGGCCTTTGCGAACCATTTTCTCCTCATTGTCTCCAGCTGACACATATTATGCACAAAGTGCTACTTCGCGCGATTACTGAAAAACACCCGGTTCACCATACCTTTGCAACCCCAGGGTATTCTAACCCGGGCATCATCCTTCTCGGCTATGTCTTGGAAGCCGTAACTGGGAAGCCGTGGCGTGTGGCTGTTGAAGACGCAATATTCAAGCCCCTGCACCTCAACCACACAAGCTACAGCATGCCTACAACCAATATGTCTGGTGTAATACCTCTGGGCCAAAAGTGGTGGTCCACGGACCTAGGGGATGTGGCCACGTTTGTATCCCCTTGAAAAATGATTCCATGGCAAATCACAAGCTGAATTAACTGTTTGCCAGAACCGGAGGGATATACGCATCAACCAACGATCTCTCAGCATACGCACTCTCCATCCTCAAAAACGCCCTCCTCTCCCCCTCCGAAACGAGAGCGTGGCTCAAGCCAGTCGCCCACACATCCGACCCCAAACTCTCAATCGGATCACCGTGGGAAATCCGCCGCCTCAGCCTTAACTCCACCAGCGCCGGGCGGGCCATCGACCTCTACACCAAGGACGGCTCTCTGCTCGCCTACTACTCCAAGATCGTGTTGATCCCAGACTTTGGCGCCACGCTCGCCGTCAACGTGGCTGGCGATGGCGCCAGCACCCTCGTGAAGCTCCTCTCCGAGATCGTCGTGGCCGAGTACGTCCCCGCGCTAGAAGCCATCGCGAGAAAACAAGCCCTCCAGCAGTTTGGCGGATCCTACACTTCTCCCGAGACAAACTCATCCATCGCAATCAAAACGGATAGCGGGCCGGGGCTGATCATCACGTCGTGGGTGAACAACGGCGTCGACGTGTTGCAGCAGACCATCCCGGCGATTTGGACTTCGGCACTACACGGCCCGCCGCGGATGTATCCCACCGGCCTGCGCAGTAGCAGCAACAAGAGTGCCAACGGGACGGTGTCGATGAGCTATCGTGTCATCTTTACGCTAGAGAGTCAGAATGATGGGCTGGAGATTTTCACGGATGCGTGTAGTGATTGGGGTCTGTTGGACGTGATTTCGTTTGGGAATATCGGACTGGACGATGTGGTTTTTGTTAGTAATGCAAAGGGAGACGTGGAGGAGATTGTGCTTCGCGGGTTTAGGAAGACTCTGAAGAAGCAAGTTGGGTCTGGAGGAAGAAGGTCGTTAGGCAAGAGATCAGAGAGGCAGGGATAGATGTCCGGCGTCCAGGATTTGTTCGCACTGATCGGCTGAGTGTAAAAGTCATATAAAGTCTCAAAGCAAATAGTGAGTTGCATATATATACGATACATATATGAAAGTAAACAGAAAGAGTGCATGAAAAGAAATCCTCTTCCCCCCATCTTTATTAGTTGAAACAATGGATTCATTGTCTCAAACAACAAAAGACGGCGGGAAAACACTGAAAATACAAAAAAAGATCCAAGCACAATCTGCCACTCATCTCAACCTCTTGCTCGACACACCTTCGCCTCCCCACAACCCTCCTACTGTGGTACAAAGTCTAAACCAACTCGAACCACCAAAGCAGGCAGTCAAATCAGCAGAATCCGACGCCCGAGCCATCGATGCCATAAGCAGCCTTCCAGTTAGGGTACGCGACCCAGCCGGGGCTGGAGCTGCCGCAGGCGTTGCCAATGTTGCCAAACTGGGCGGCGAGCCAGGTGCCCGTGATGGTCTGGCCGTGGCCGTAGTTGCAGCCGTAGGCGACGGCCGATGCCGACTTGTAGCTGGTGGTCTTGCCGCTGAAGGAGCCGCCGTTCTGGAACATGGCCTCGAGCCCCTGCTCGGCCACGATCATGTCGTCGTAGTTGAGCGTGTACTGGTTCTTGCAGACAATCTCGCCCTGCTTGCGGCCGCGCGGGGTGATGGTGACAGGGCTGGTCACGTTGGAGAGCACGCTCTTGAGGTCGCCGATAAAAATGTTCTCGGGCTTGCCGGCCGCGTCGATGCTGTGGACGTAGAAGCCGTCAGGGGCGTTGGCGTCCAGGGAGTAGGTGCCTTCGGCGGCGCGGGGGAGGGCACCGGCAGTGACAAAGGCCGCGAGGGCGAGGACGGCGATGAGCTTGGTGAAGGCCATTGTAAATGTTTGGGGAGTTGGGATGAAAGTTGTGAAAGTTTGAAAGTTGGATGGAAAAGTTGGAAGATTGTGGTTGATTGAAGGAAGATGGTTGTTTGACTGAATGAATTGCAGTGGTGACTGTGAATGTGTGTGATGAGGATGAGGATGAGGATGAGGAAAACGGCAGAAGACCGTGGTTAAGGGCTCTCTTTATAGTTATTCAGTCACAGGAAAATATACGAGGCAGAGGCGCGCTTTCATCTCTCACGGTGGAGCCGATGCACATGGACATTGCAACATGACAAAATGACATACACTCTCCTGAGCATCACTAAACTAGAAAAATAGACTCACGTAAGCTTGGCATATGTTTGGCTCAGATCGACAAAGTGGAAGCCTTGAAGTTGCGTCCCATGTCGAGTTAGGAAGGGGGCTGATGGTGGCCACAGTTTGCGGTGAACATTTACGAGCACTGATAAACGACCGCTGATCTGCTCCAGATTACGAGTGCAGGCATTAGTATCGAGCAGAGAAGCGCTAAAAACCCTTTTCGTATTAATAATGTGTATTATTATTTCAATTCTTGAAAGTGCCCCAGAATCGCCAGTGTCTCACAACTCGAGGCTTCTGGCCCATTACGCATCCACATGTGAAGAAGTTACCTTGCCAATTTTTAATTTGTTCTGAA
This sequence comes from Lasiosphaeriaceae sp. G1095, assembly GCA_027569635.1. NCBI lineage: Eukaryota > Fungi > Ascomycota > Sordariomycetes > Sordariales > Lasiosphaeriaceae > Lasiosphaeriaceae sp. G1095. The sequence goes on from JAPDFK010000150.1 coordinate 14,143, forward strand.
AAGTGATGTTTTTTTTCAGTGATGATTATGTACCGCTTGAAGTTGTGTCGTTCGTATAGACTGCGTGGCTTTCCGACGAAACTGTTGTGGCTTGAAGATGACACCTCCCAGCCTGGATCGACAGCACCAAAATGTCGGCCCCCCCCCCCCCAAACGGACTATTACCTTGGAAATATGGTTGCCTAGTTAAGCATGAATTACAGTAGTGCTTTACATCAGCAAAGTTTGTCTTGGATGATCATATGGCGTACTAATTAATGATCTCTCGAGTGGTTGCATAGGACCCGCCTAGCTCTGTTTGCGGCTGAGAAATGAAGCACTTACTCACCCGAAACCACTCCGCACATTTCTCCTGCCAAATGGGGTGAGACAGTCAGCGGACGACCCCGGCTTGTGGGGTCGAGCTCAATTATGTGCCGTGTCGATCTCAACACCAAGTGCTTACGTGGGGCTGCATTTCTTCACGAGGTTGAAGATCTTGGCTGGATATTACCCTGCATAACGTTGTGATATTGATGGTCAGCGATAAAGAGAATTAGGCATCACTGTCAGCGTAGTTTTGAGGCCGAATAGATGCCGAGAGGATGGAATCAAACATCAGAATTGATGGGATATATAATCAGCCATCAATGGCCTGCTATTTTGTCTCTTGTTCTGAACCATCACTCACCGCAGCTTCAGAACCAAGTCAGCTTCATTGAACATTTTCCCCAACTCTTCGACCTCAAAACTTGTCTCTCAACACATCACTTCCAGAAGCCTCTCAAAGCATTCATTCAATTCATCATTCACCATGCAGCTCGTACATTTTTTCCAGATCATCACCGCCGCGGCGGTCTTGGTCCATGCTGCACCCGCGACCTCGGCTCCTGCCCAGGCTCTCGCCCGTTCCGCAGCCCTTGACCTGAGCACTCACATCGAGCGCGATCTCGGAACCACCCCAGGCGGCGTCAACTCCAACTTGGCCGCCCGCGACGGCATCATCACGCGATTCAGCCGGGTTCGCCCTGGCAGCCACCTCCTGCTGCACTCGGGCGTGAACCTGGTGTGCACGCTGCTGTCGGGCCGGAAGAACAGCGACGTCGGCGTCCCCGCCCTGTCAGCCGTGTCCAACAACCTCGACACCATGGGCAACACCCTCGGGCAGCACGTTTCGTCGGCGACGGGCGCGCAGGTCGCCAACGGCGCGCTGCTCTCGGTGCGCTGGGCTACTTCGAATAACCAGACCCCGGCTATTACCTCTCTGGAGTGGCAGACGCTGCTTTTTGCCATGGTGAGTGTGGTGGCCCTACCTACCTACCTACCTACCTACCTAGTTCTCTGTTTGTCAGGTTACTGAAGCAAAGAAAATTTTTAGTATCAAGTCCTCCCGGGCAGTGGATTGGACTACATCACGGCGACTTTCTCGTTCGGGAGTGCCACCCTCGAGGTCTTAATAAGCCTGTCGATGTAGATTCCCTATCTGGTGTCTGGGTTAGACCAGACCTAACCGGGAGAATTGTTGTCAGAAATCGCTGTCTTGTCATCTTTCGCTCTCCTCTAGTCCTCTCCTCATATTGTTTTTCTTGGTTTTGGTGGACGCTGGGCGGATGTGGTGCGGTGGATGTTAAGTGTGTGGAATCTTAGTACCAGTCTCTTTCATGTCGCTCGTTAAACTGCACAATCAACTTGAAGAATCCTGTTTGCTCTGTATATTACACGCTGATTATTAACTATACTGGCGGTTGTACCAGTCACCGTGTCCACAAACTCAGCCAGGCGATTCATCATGTTTTGCGCTAACCCTCTGCCCTGGTATTCTTCCGGCATGTATTTAATAAGACGAAGTCACCCACCGAAAGGCCCGCTCTTGGGGTACGGCTATGTTCCCCGGCAACGGGGTGCCGGGTGCTCGAATGTGAATAGATTTCGGATGCTGTGGCGGGTTTTGTTGTGTCGATTTTTTTTTGGCGTTTGATGGCCTTGGCTATGAACTTGTTGTCATCTTCGTCAGAGAAGGCTCGCCGAGGCAACAGGACGGGCGGCATGTTGCTGCTTGCAGTGTAATTTTTGGAGGATATTTTTTGACTCGACCGAGAGGAGCTAGCGGCGCAGAGGAGGTAATGGCAAAGATTGCTAGGAAGAGAGGTAAGCACCCACTTGTGTTAAATGAAAATGAAAATTCAGGTTTTGATTCTTTCCCCCTTCTTAACTGATGAATAAAATTTATTGAGGAGAAGGGTTCAGATTTAATTAATCTTATAAAAGTTGAGTTTGGTACGATAAATGGTTCCACGTCAACCAGATCCCGAACACTAGAATAGCTATTTACCGGATCGGCCATACGTAGTACATGCTCGTTTACCCAAAAAACCTTGCATCTGACACTCTAGGGAAATCACCCCCTTTTTACAGAGTTCCTTGCAAACAAACAGGACCGGTATTAACATTAAAAGACAAGAAAATTATTCCATCATCATCCTTAGACCGGAATCAGTCTTGGGATTCGGGTCCAGGGCAGGGAAATACGCGCGCCACGCCGCACAATTAGCATTGTGCGCGAGCAGATCGGCGGCGGGGATCTGCGCGCGGAAGTCGACGGGCCTCTCGAGGAAGTCGACGGATAACCCACCCGACACGTGCCATGCGATGTGGCAGTGCATCAGCCAGGCACCCGGGTTATCCGTCTTGAACGCGATGAGCAGCCACCCCCCCGCGGGCAGCATGGTCACGTCGCGGCGGACCGGGTTGGTGCCCTTCAGGCCGGCGACGTCCGAGGCAGAAAAGTGAAAGCGCGTCTGGGAGAGGGGTTGCACGTCTGGAGAGCGGCCGAGGACGAGGAAGTCATGGCCCTGTGGAGAGGTAATGTTAGATTGGTCCAAAGTAAGAGGGGAGGGATAGTGGGAAAGAGAAGAAAAAGAAGGAAAAAAAGAGAACGTACGTGGAGATGGATGGGGTGCGGCAGGCTGAATCCGCCATCCGGGTCGTTCTCGATCAACCAGTAGACCCACTACCGACCGAGGGGTTCATAGTTAGTGAAATGGTCAAAAGAAAGCTAAGGGTGGGGGGAAAACAAACAATATTGGCGTCTGGGACCACGACAATGTTCTCGCTGGTCGGGTAGCTGGTGTTGCCCGAGGCCACGTAGTCGACGACCGGCTTGTTCCAGTCGACGTTGATAGAGCTGCCGTTGACCTTCCAGACAAAGAGGGGAGTGTTGGGAGGTCCCTCGAGGGTGACGGGCAGGGTGTTGGCCGGCCGCTTGGTGAAATTGCTGACGGTCAGCGAGCGGGTGAGCACAGGCGTCAGATTAGGCAGATCCAGGCACTGGTGGTCGGTGACGGGGTCGCCGGGGTTGGTGGGCAGGCCACCGGATGCGCCAGCGTAGTGGAAGATGGCCGCGGGGGCCGGGTTCTTGCTGCTTCCGCACAGCCCCTGTCCGCCAAAGGTGACATTGAACCAGTAGTTGCTTGCCGGCTGGCTGGCGTCGATGGTCACGTCGTAGCGCTGGCCCACGGCAAGGAACAAGCTGCTGACGGTCTGGGCGTTGACGGGCACCAAGTCGGCAGCAATGATGGTCATGGAGTGGTTTACGAGCGAAATTTGGAAGTGGTTCTCGGTTGACGTGTTGATGATGCGCAGGCGGTGGCGCTTGCCGGGGGTCAGGGTCACGTTGGCGTAGCTGCCGGCGCCGGTGACGGGGTGCTTGGCCGTGCCATTGAAGAGCACGTTGTCGCTCTGGGGCGGGCCGTTGGTCTTGGTGAACTCGACAATCTGGTCGGCGCTCTGGTAGTAGTAATCGGAGAGCGGGAAGACGCCGAGGTCAATGTCGTAGGGCAGCGACGCCGGGCCGTTGATGATGATGGTGCCCACGACGCCATTGCCGTACTGGGCCGAGAAATGTGAGTGGTACCAGCTGGTGCCGTGCTGTGTGGCCAGGAAGCGGTACACGTGGGTGCCGCCGCGCGGCGGGATGGGGCACTCAGTGACACCGTTGGCTCCGTCGTGAAGGTTGGAGCCCCTCTGGGCCATGCCGTGCCAGTGCATCGAGGTTCTAGTATTGCTATGTGTTAACCAATGCCGCTAAACTTGCCCTCGCGGGATGGACATCACTTACCCATTGGTGAGGAGGTTGTTGACGACAGTGACTTGAATTGTGTCGCCCCAGTCAGCGGTAATTGTTGGTCCTGATGTGCCGGGTTAGTGTTTTTGCAACTCAGGGGTGAATGCAGCTCTACGCGGAAGCACGACGACATACCAAGAATCTTGCCTGTTAAAGTCAGTTAGTATCTAGATATAATCATAACAAACTCGATGAAGCTGAGAGAGGGGATTTTGACTCACCATTGATAAGCATGGTAAACGCCTTCACGACGCCATCAGGGCCGGTCCAGTTGGTTGCCTCGGTGAGCGTGAGGGTGTACTTGAATTTTGATTAGTTTCTGTTTTGAATTTCAGGGCTTTGCCAATCAGGGTAAAAAGTACGCTGCGAGTGACGCCAGTGGTCGGCGTGCTGACCTCGTAGTCCGTGTTGATGTTGAAGCCGGTCGTCCAGCAGGCGCGGTTGCTTGGTGTGTTGCAAGTTGAGGCCCGGGGAGTGACCTCTCTTCTCTCAATGGCGCCGAGTTCCACATCACTGATCGGTGTGAGGATATCCCTCTGAACCGGAGTGATGGGAGGAGCAGCCAAGACGGCGCTCGGGGCGAGCAGGCCCAGCACCAGAGCGGCAGCGCCGATGATGGATCTCATGATGAATAAAGAAAAGGAACCACGAGTATAATCAAAGAGATGAAAGCTGAGGAGGCTATCTGGATATACCTTCCCGTGTCTGATGAGCTCGCCAGATGTCCCGAGCGAGATGGGGAGTTCAAGATGATAGACAGCAGCGTGATCAACCGTCTTTATAGAAAGAAAATGATGTCGACCAGCTTGATGACTGCGGAAGACGACGGTAATATCGATAAGGCGCTGGCCTTCGTATCCCCGAGGTCCCTGTCAGCCAGGATTCCGGGACGATGCTACCTTGAGCCAACCTCGACATGGGGTGGGCCACGGGAAGTTGCGAGAGTCAAACTCGGACTTCCAGAAGATGCCGAAATAGAAAGTAGTGTGGGCAGCAGTTGGCAAATCATCACTCTAGCGGAGCCTAGTCCGCTCCTCGCCTCTGGGCCTGCACTTGCCGCCAGTGTGGTGATGCTATTGAAGGGACAGAAGTCCGGCTTCGCTGCTCTGGCGGCTCGAGAAAATCAAAAGCCTCATGAGGGTGTAGAGACGAAACGCCAAACTCTGAAGCTAGGCGCTATTCAGGAACGAGAAAGAGGGGAGTTGGACATATCCACCACACGAAGGTGCAGAATAGACAAGCGAGAGAGACTCTCGGCCAACATGATGCCCGGTCTTGTGAATGTGATCAACATCTAGACATGCAGAAAACTGATAGTGAGATTGAGATGAGGTCCAAGAGCCGAGGAGAGCGGTTCGGGAAGCACAAGGATGATGATACAAGAAAAAGTGGCTTCTGTGGCGTGTTCGGTTGTAGGTGGGCGCTGCGGAAAGCAGTAACCGATGTCGATAGTTTGGTGAAAGTGCTGCACACGTCCTGCAACCCAGTGCGGAGGTAGAGTGGAAGCAAACTGATGGCACGGATCTTTGCTGTCATGTGGAATTCGCCTCGACTTGCCCCTGAAGACCGAGTGGAGTGTGATGAGAGGAGGTAGACAACAGGCCAGCAAGGGTAACGGATGCTGCACAAAATATTGGCTTGGCCAACCTACCCTGATGCCAGGAGGTCGGTCGTGCGGGCTCGAGGTTATCGGGTGCCGTCTTGCCTTGCACCACGGCATCGTACAGGAAGGGTTGCGTGAGGTGAAGAGGGTGGGCAGACGGCAGAGAAGAACGGATGCATGTTTTGGCCACTCTTCTGCATCTCTTTTGCCCAAGCCAGGGAGGTGCGGGCTGGATTACACCAGATGGGCCACGATCTTGTGACTGGACGGCACGTCCTTGGCAGGGGAAGCATCCAGTCTAGTTGACCTGAATGTCAGCCATGGTGTTTGTTGCCTGTGCGAGGTGGCACGGCACGGACGACAGCAGGTCTGATCGGTCCCCAAGGGGAAGACGTTTGTATTTGTACGACGTGGCTGAGCATTACGAGCTTGGCAAGGCTTGTTGCTACTACCATGAATAACCATGCACGGTTCACGTCCGTTTGGACCAACTGAGAAAGGGCAGCAAAACGGTTTGGTGAGGCACGGGCATCCATCCAGCTTACCAGGAGCCTGGCTTAGGTAAGAAGAGGGAGCAGTCGGATGCTAACTGACCCGCTGGTTGGGGCAGTTGGCGGGTGCAGAAGGAATGAGTCGTCAGGGTCGGAATCCGACGGGCACCCAGCCGCGCCAGGTTACACGCAGGGCAGGGTGCGAAGCCCAATGTGGCGCCACTAAACGTCTGAGTGGGTAGCAAGCACTCATATCTTTTTCCTTCCTCCCTGACTCAGGCAAAGCTCAGGTAAAAAAAAAAAAAAGGTCAGGTAATAAAACTGTAACTCGCCGGGGTTGCCCGTGGATCATGAGGGCAGCAGTGAGGTCTTTGGCGGATCCGAGCATGGCACGCTCTGGGTGTCATTCTCTCCGAAATCATATGGAAAGTATATCGCTTCTGCCCTACCGGTATCGTGTTCAAATTGGGCTCCCGCTCGCATCCTCGTTGTTTGGAACGGCTGGCGATTGGCTGGGAGGAAGCTTGGCAACGCAGATAGTGACCCTGCTGGAGCTCAGACCAACCCGCGGCGAGGCACACTCGAGCCGGGCCATGTGATGTCGTGCCCGGCGAGGTGCTCGGGGAGACCCACCTCGGCTGCTACTTGGACATGTTCGCGGTGTGCAAAATAGGATATCAGATGGGTGTTGGGGTCAGACGGGGGGGGCAAAGGGGGGCAGAGCTGTGTGCTCAGCAACGACCCGATCAGCAGGAATTCAGAAGCGCGCAAACCGACAGGAAGTCGAACGCGAAGGACCAAATCGGTCGAAGCTACGTAGGGAATAGGATAAGAAAAACACAAGCAGAGCCCCGAGGCTCCCGGGTGGCAGGCAGGCTGGGATCGGGAATGGGGCTGTCGGACCCGGGCGGAGGGTTTAATGACACTGTTAACCGGATCTAAGGAACACCTCGGTACTCTAATCCCAAAGGGGTCAAGAGGCTGATGATGACAGCCGACTCAAGCATGCAAAAAAAAAAAAAAAAAGAAAAAAAAACCAGTAGTCCGGCCCGCGTGTTGGTGTGTCCAGTGAGCATCTGATCTAGCCGAGTCAGTGACGTGTTGGTAGCTGCCAGAACCAGTCAGATATCGCCGACGGTGACATGAGAGCTGATGGCGTTGTTGAGCCGATTACGTGTGGCTTGCAGGTGCATGCCTCGTCTGGAGACTCAAGTGGACAGAAAGACTACATCTATCGTAAGCGAGCCGTATGGTGGCGCTGTCGCCGCTCAAGCTTTTTGACTGATGAGAATTATTTTTGTTTTTGAAGGCTGTTTGTGCTTCAGCTCCGAGGGTTGAGTTTTCGATCCCAATGGCTGAGAACGGGATGCATTTGTTTGTCCAAAGGGGGTTCACCAAGGGGGCTTAGGGGCCAAACAGCTGAGGTTTTAGGGGTAATGGAGGGAAGAAATGAGAGTAAGGACTGACAATCTGTCGTGCCTTACGCCCCACCCCGCCCCATCATAATCCGTATCTCCGCTATCTTCTCAGCTTTTCCCAGCGCTGTGCCCAGCACTGTACCCAGCGTGTGTTGGGGCTTTGCTGGCACCGTCCACAGATGTGATTCTGTGGTTCCAGGGGACGGAGCGGCTGGCCCCCATGTCATTCATCCCTTGTTGCTCCCCCTCACCGTCCCCTGCACAGCCCAAAGCACCAAAACAAAGTCAGGTCAAATCAGACCAAGCACATGGCGTCAAAATGCAAACTCACAGATTATTGAACAAGAGATAGCAAACAGAAACGTCAAAAAAAGGAGTTAATATTACTACACAACAACTCCTAGTTCATACGCTGCTGTGGGCCCACAGACTCGGTTCCAGCTGTCGGTCCCGAGCCGTGTCATGCCCTCCAGCTCTGTGCTGTGCTGTGATGTTGTCAGCGATTTAGCTGAGTTGCATTCTATATTTAACGCCAGGCTATTGGCCCCACCGCTTACTCCAATGGGGCCTGCGATCCAAGCTTTTTAGCGGGTAGCAAAACACGGCAGATCATTACAGTGCTTCTTTCTTCTCCACGAACTACTAACCCTTCTAGCTTTCTGGGTAAGTATGCAAAGGTGGGATAAAAGATCATGACTTGGAAGCGAAGGCGGGGGGATGAGTTTTCTGGTTTACAGTGATGCCCAAGTAAACACCACTCGCAACCTACTCTAATCCGTGGGTTTTACCCTCCTTTTCCCCCTCACTCTCGCTCCCTCGACCACACAGATGCACGCCGGGCATGCTCGCCCACCGATGCCAGCAGCCTGATGAGTTTGGTTGACGCACGAGCTCCTCCCCCGGTCATTCTTTCGTCGGGTGTGCAGGACGGAATATGCACGAAAGCTGCAACCAATGCGCTTGGGGTTACCTTGTTACCCCAACCTCAGTGTGAGAGAGCGGGAGGGCTGACCATCATGACCACCCCATCTCTCGATTTTCCCGTGTCTTTTTTTACTGGTACAACGACGGCTCGGAACCTACCTTTTCCTTGACTTGCTCGCTCACCTGCCCCCCGGGTTGTGGGGAACAAACGGGTCGGAAGACAGATGCAATGAGAGACAAACAGACCTACCTCTTCACTCACTCTTTTCTCCCCACACAAACTCCGTCTATCATTGGAAGATCGTCAGGTTGCGCTGAGTTGCTCTGCAACTGAACCAATATTCGAAGAAGAAAAAAATTCCACCCCTTATCTACTCTTGGTAGTAGCATTATTAGTTTCCGTTTACAGTGTACGCGGAAACACAAGATTATCTCGTTCGTTTTTGGCGGTGTTGGTGATGGTTGATCCTTCGGAAAGCCGTTTCTGGTTGACTCGCGACTCACTTACGAGCCAAACGGTCACCGCTTCCTCCCGCACTCCTGCCGCTTCCTTCCGGTCGTTCCGGGGTAGAGGTTGTGCCTCAGGCGGGCCTCCAGCCAAGAAGAGCCCACAGCGGCGTCCGAGCCGTGTGTTACGAGCAGCGGGGTTGCACTGTCACACACTACGCAAAGACAACCACCCCTTGGAGAAAAGGGGCGTAAACTACCCAACTTTCGAGTTCACAAACCTTTGAAGTTCCTCGGTGACGCAAGTGCGTGCAATGGTCACGTCACGACTGTTTACATGAGCCCCTTTTCGGCGCACTGGTCATCACGCTTCACGTATGACGGTAACCTCCAAAGTTTTAACACACTTATTTTTATTGCCCTATTAGGCAGGCACCTCAACAGCGAGAACAACAGGGCAACGCAATATAAGTGGCATATCAAGGGTAATTCCGAGTCTTCATTGGGGGTCGTCCCTGTAAGAACATTTGGAGGGCGCCGCCCGTCACGAAATAGAATCGGACCCACGTGTTTTATTAGAGTCCATACTGTACTAGCTCGAGATTCCCCGATCCGGGAAGGATCTGCATCGGCAATTTTGGAGAGCGGGGGACGGGAAGAGCGGGCTGGGACTCTTTTGAAAGATATCAGTTGCAACGCGCGCTGCCGAGCCATAACAATGTACAAGTACCTCAGGTCGGTAGATAGGTAGTGTTTGTGCCTTGATCCAGGGGTAAGGTGCAGTATAGACGGGATATTGTGGCGCGCGTCTAGACCATGGACTGACGAACTTGCAGAAGAGGGAGAGAAGCGGGAGAGACAGAGACGCAGACACGGCATCGTATCTCGTATCACCACACAAAATGGGAAGCCTTTCCCGAGAGTACATACGTGCCTGGCGAGCTGCAGCACGATCTGAAAATCAGGGTCCTGTCCCACGTTTCTTATCTCAACATATCCCCCAGCATCGAACAATCCTCCCGCTGTAGCCGCTGGACTACATGTGCAAGGGACGGGAGTACCAAACAACTGATTAATTAGCGGATACGGATCTTGCGATATCCGCATGCAAGCTGGGATCCAGCACCATAGTTGATTGCTGTCCGTATAAAAAAAGAAGGGCTTATGGCGTAAATAGAAGCAAGAGGATGACAGAATGCGGACCTCGCGGAGATCGAGATAGCTCCCAGAACTACTTGCCCGCGCTAATGTGTTGACAGCTGCCTAGTACTAGCCCCAAAACCACGTCAGCCCCGACGTGCCCGAGCGCTAGCATTTAGTTACCATTCCCTGTAATCTATAACCGAAATATATCGCACTAGACTTAGTAGTAGCCAGTAGCTGCTTCTTATTGCCGCCCCTGTTTCGGGGGCCATCGACGCGGGGACATTGTTGCTAGCTCAACATCGGATGGAAGATCGGCACATCGATCTACTGATACATATAGTTATCGCTGTGCTTGTCGTGGTACTACCTCCATTATTCTAGGAGTAACTTTAACACCAGGAGCGATGAGAAAGATAAAAACTTAAATTTATATCAAATAACTCTGCACAAAATCTTGCTTCCATGGACAAGTATTCACAAAATTACAATCAAGTAGCGCCTGATCTTATCGGCTTTTCCCCTCACAACAGCAGTGGGAAGGTTCAAGCCACAGTCCCGTCTTGCAGGTTCTACCTGCACATGTGGGTGTGTGGGTACCACGCCATGAAACCAATAATACTGCTGAAAGATTCCCATTAGCCAATGAATGCAGCGGTGATGACATGGAATTCAGCTTCACGGCCCGCATCCCCGAGCCTCCCCCCCAATGTGGAAGACCAAGTGTGACTCGACAGTTCAGGCCCCCCCCCCCCCCCGCCTTCTTCTCTCCCTATTACCGCCAAATACTTGACCGTGGGGGGGCGGCCTTGCACCGGGCTCCGGAGGAATAGAAACCAGACTCTTACTTACACTACTTCACTCCCTTGCGCCGAGTATCGGCAGTACCGAAAGACTCCCCTTGTGGTGGGGGGGAGTGTGGCTTACGCCATCGGTGAAATCTTATTCCCCGCCTCTCGCCGGCGTCGATTCCCTGGTTGGGAGAGAAACTGCGAGGAGCCGTCAACGAATGATTATTATCACGCTTAATTGTTCTGGGCTGCTTCTATTCTGTGTTTGGATGCCTTGTCAAGGTCAGCCTGTTAGTCACGGGCAGTAAAGGTAATCTCTGTCCAGTTTGCGCATTTTAAAACTTGAAATGAACTAAAATATTTCCTTAAGTCTAGCGTTGGATTCGAAATCATCCGGAGCTCAATCCCTTGTTCAGGTGACTGGTAGGCATGCCAGGACGGTGAACATAGTGTAAAAGGGGCTTTGAACTTAAACACAGAATTCGCAATATATGAAGGTAGAGATCATATATTACATACCGGGTTATCAGATACTGTGGATTGCTCATTTGCCCCTCGTGATCGGAATCGGTAACCATTGCGACCAAGTACAAGAAACAATACAGTTGAATATTTTGTTTTCGAGATTCATTTGCAATTGTTTCGTTGAATCCTTACGAAACACCTTTTCCGGATCGAGGTATTCTCGTCCTTCACATAATAAACTCAAATCAACATTGCCATACGCAAAGCGACTCATGGTTGAAAGCTTCTAATGAAGTCTACCAGTCAGCCCAACCCAACAATTGAACAAAGCCTCACCCACGCATGTTTCATGAATCGTACGTAGTTCAGTGGGGCTATCAAAGTGGGATTGAACAGGTAGGCGAGGTAACTTTGAGCCGATTTAGGCATTACGCGAATGACACCAACCACAGCAGATCACCAGGGGGTAGAGGGGGTGCAAGTTAATTAATATAAACAAGAGTTCCATCATTCTAGCGCCAAATGCCTCCCTGTTGCCCTACAGCCCCGACAGGTTGGTTCGTACCGGTAGCTGCAGTTATCTCACCAGACCATAGTTCCTCCGAAATACCGGGTTCGGCTGTTGGCAGCATTGTGTAGCGAACCACTCACCTTTAATACGTGGAAAGACGCAAATATGGCAACTTGACACGCCGATCGCATATGTATGCGGACTCCCCAAGTCACAGCGATCTTGCTATTGGGTCGCCGATCATAGACATCGCCCGATAAGGGGCACGAGCAATGACCCGGTTCTTTCCCCATCTTCCCGAGTCAGCCGATATTGCATGAATCGGTTACGAGCGACGCCAATCAGTTTGTTGTAGTACAACGATGCAGGGTATAAGATTCCCCAGGAAGTAGTAGTCTGGGCATTTTTTACTCCCTGCCAAGAGAGAGTACCTTAAGTGGCAGATGGGCCCCCTCGCACTCCCAAAAAATGAAAGAGACAACTTGTTCTTCCAGTGCTTTGCAAGCCAAAGCCAAGAGCGAGGTACGAATACCAATCTTTATTGCCAATAACAAGAATACTGCTCTCTCTCTTACGATATGACATACAAAGACGTTGTGTAGGACTTGTGAAACTATTATATAAACGCTCGGCATTTTCTCGACAGCCTACCTTTTGTGTTTGGATCGATTTCGCGCACTTCTTTACGCATTTTAGTCGTCAAGTCAGCTTGGGACTTTCAAAACCTTCATCAGCCTTCGATTTGAGTAAGCATCAAGGTTACAAACAACATTGAAGGTAAAACACCCTCCGTCTCCGTCTAGTTACTCGACAGCCATGCCCTCCTCAGCAAACTGCACCTCGCCTTCCAGGACTGACCCTTCGCCATTGAGCGGCGCTGGATCAAACAAGAAATACGAGTTCAAGAGTGGAGACGATGCTTACAGACCCCGAAAGCTCTTGCCTGACCCGATGTTGACCTCGAGCGTCAAGACCGGGAGCAAGCGCCCCGCAGATAGCAGTGGCAAAGACGGCAATGCCTCTGAGCGATAAAACAAGGGAGAAGCCAATCGTTTTTTATTTTGTGCCGATGAGGGAGTAAGGAAGGGACGAAGTTGGCAAAGCAAATGAAAAATGAAAGTAGGTACGTACGCAACTAAGTTCGTTTTTTAAGCCGTAGAATGGGGGAATTTGATAGTTTGAATAAAAAAAAAAAGTGTTTCCAAGGCCGAAGAATAAGTTGAAAGTAGAATTCATATTCACAGATATAATTTGATATGAGCTTGCCTTCATTAACTGCCGTCAACCTGTGCTGTTTGCGCTGCCTTAGGAAGGACGTTAATTACCTGATACCTATTCATTGATGGTATATTTTCACCATGATCATGGGTTTCACACGCGAAACAGCGTATCGGGGCGAAAGGTTTGAAATTAGAAAAAGCAAATAAATTAAATTTTTGACATGTTAATGACTATTTGCGTAAATTAGAAATATGAGATGAAGGAAAATAACCTCTTATTTGACTACCTATGATACCCTTCTAGTAATACTGAAGTGAGTTTGCGTCGATAGGGAGAATTTTTACTTGCCTGAAAACGAACGACTAAGTTGTCCTGGCTACTTACTGACTACCTCTGCTAGGTAAGACAATCTTTCGCCTTTTCGACCCTGTTTGCCCTGCGTCGGGGCTGTGGTCGGGGCTGTTGTCGTTGCCGTTGTCCTCCTGGGAGTCGGGAATCTCTTGCAACGAGCCTTGCCGAGTGGGAGTCCTGGTTCTGTCGGACGGGTACCGCTTGTACGCCGCCACCAGATCCTTGCCAGAACTGTACCACTCCGAGTAGAACTCGTTGGAGTGGCTGATCTGCTGCTGCATGGCCTTCAAGTTGACCACCCACCACTTGACCACCTGGGCCGTGACCCTGAGCGGCCTCGTGTCCAAGGCCGGGAACTTGTTGGGGCGGCGCAAACATGCCATGGCCGTCTTGTTGCAGTAGTCGATGCTGGTCAGAGACATTTGACAGTCTTGGAGCAGCTTGCGGACGATGCCAAACATCCTGGGACAGATCAGACTCGAAAGGAAGTCTTTCCTGGTCGCCGAGGAGACCATGTCGAAGCTATCAACTAACTTCTTGAGGCGTGACTCGCAGCTCAAGATGTAGTTGTGCAGCTTGGTGAGAGTTGTGTTGATACTGTCAAGCTGCTTGGTAAGAGCTGCGCCAAGGTCATTGAGGTTGAACAACTGCTTTACAACCGCAACACGACCCGCATTGACGGCGGCTTCGGAAGCCTCCACCACAAGCTGAGAGTCTCCCTCGCGGAACGGAGCAATGCCCGGCAAAAGCTCGACCAAGGCTTCGGCGAACCCAATGGTGGTCTTGAAGCTGGTCAGAAGGTTGGCCACCTGTTTTGTAAGTAATCCCTGGAGCGTTCTCACAAACTCCTTGTTGCCAGCCATGCGCATCTTGTACAAATTGTAGTACAACTCTACCAATGCTTTTGCAACGGATGCCTGAAACCCGTGAGATGAGCGCTGCCAATCTTGAACTTCGTTCCACGGCATATTCCTCGACAGCCAAGTCCTCAAGCTCTCCTCCAGCGCATTGAAGATGGAGACCCACAGGGTATTGGTGCCTTTGGAGTCGTCTAGACGGTGGAACTTGATCTCGGGGTTGACACAGGACACTCCGTGCACATCGCACACGTGCAGGCGGACGTGCACCTTTCGAGCGCCAGGAGGGCGCGCCTTCTTGGTCTGACCTGGCGTTGGCTTGCCATTGGTCTCTGGGCAGTGCATCGACTCACGATCAAGCTCTTGCACATCAACCAGGCTGTCGTCGGCGAACTTGACAGACTTGCCCTTGGTCTTTTGATCTTCGGGCCGGGGACTCTTGCGGCTAGCGCCGACGGGAATGCTGATGATTGTTTGCAAGTCAAGTATGATATCTGCCACCTCGGGATCGTCAAGATCAAGCTCGGAGAACCTCTTGACATAAGGCTTTGCCGGGGTTTCCGGGTCATTCTTGGCTGCCTTGCTTTTTTGTACCCGGTTGAAGGCCGTAAAGGTAACCTCTTGAATGAGATGATCAAACAATGTCATGGGTGCCATCTTGATTACATTGGTCAGGTAGATATATAGATAGATAAATATTGTCAAATTCTAATTGGTTGCCTATGAACTCTACCTAGGTAGTGTATGTCCCAGAGACAATGAGTTAATAGTTGGTGTGCCAGAGATAATTACAGTAAAATGGTTTGCTTGCCAAAGCTTGCAGGCCACTCGTTTTATCCCAAAATCCAAAGAATGACAAACAATGAGCAATGGGGTACTTTCAATTGCATTGTTTCAAACCACAAAGAATTTACACTGATGGCCAACACCTATCTTGTTATTGCACAGCTGGATTGTTTTCCACTTTGAACCAAGTTCCTTGCGTCTTGCTTCTCCCAAGTACCCAACAAGAGCGACAAAGCAATTGTTCGAATTTACCATTGCATACCTGCCGCGGTGAGACTGGTATGTCCTCAGTATTAACCAAATTATCTCCAGCCTGAAAGGTGGTCCTCGAGACCTTACAATTTGCTCATGTTGTTTGGTGGCTGTAACCCTAACCCTGGATACGGCAATACAAGCCCCAAACCCCCCCAAGCTCTCGCTGGCAGTAAGAGCGACATGGTTGGATCTTGGATCAAGATACCTCTAAATCTCTGCTACAGTATACTATATGCTATCCTACCTATGCATAGGTACCAAAGATGGTCAGCCATTAATCGTCAGTCATTAGTCAGCCATTATTCGTCGTCGCCATTGGTCTCTTCTGCCTCGTCGTCAGTGTCCTCGACAGGAATGAGGTCGGCGGTATCCACAGCATCCTCAAACACATCATCATCATCGTCGTCGCCGTCGCCACCTTCTTCTTGTCCTTCATCCTTGTCGTTGCCTTTGTCATCTTCTTGTTCATCAGCTCCAGCATCGCCACCCCCTTCACCACTGGCACCACCGCCGCCTTGTGCGTCCTTCCCCTCTTCCTTTCCCTCCTTCTTGCCCTCCTCTTCTCTCTGGTTTCCCTTGCGGCTCTGGCCGGCACCCTTCTCTGCATCAGGAGATGTGAAAAAGGCATTCGGCTCTTGTTGCTCTGGCTGGTGGAAGAGAAAGTACTTCTGCAGCCCAAAGTTGACCACCTCGTCCCGCAAGCGGTTTTTGTCCTTCAGGGGCTCCGGCACCTTCGCCGTTTCGGCCACGTTGTAAATCTTGCTGTGCTTGGTTCCGTTGTTCCACGGCATGCTCTTCTTGATCTTGTCGAACTTGATCTTCCAGTCGTGGGCTCGGTCTACCACGGCTTCAATGTTGAAGATGACCTTTAGATGCGGTTCCTTGGCAGCGCGACCAACCACGACAGCGGTGGTAAAGACATCGGGGAGACTGGTTGTGGATCCATTGTCCGAGAGTGTCCAGGTGACTTCGTCCTCCCCAACCCGTCCGCCGCCTCGGCCTTCGGTCTTGATGGCTTTCGACGTGCAGGTCCCGTGTTCAATGACATTGTATGACTTGCTGACCTGGCGTGAGAACCATCCAGAAAACCCAAGCGACGCCCCCGGGGCGGCACCCTTGACTGATCCACTCACGCCCTTGCCCTCGTTTTCAACCTTCTCAACCCCTTGTGACCCGAACTTGAAGCCTCGATTGTCAGGCGCTGGAAAGAGAGCCTGAATGTATGGGTCATCCTTTGGGGAGGCCAGTGGCGACCGCTCAAATCGCAGCTTGATGTCGATGGCGTGGATTTTACGGCCTTTGGCAACGTCCTTGGCGTCGCCGCCGTTGAGCTCCCACAAGTAAACTAGTAGGCTCGCCGGCTGCCCTTTGCCCTCATCGGGCGTTTCGCCGGTGTAATATCCATGCACGATGGCCACCTCGCGGACCGTGACGCGGAAGCCGGCGCTCTTGAAAGCCGTGGCAGCGGGATCGAGCTCGCCGTCGGTGCGTACGGTGCCTGTCGTACCGTCGAGGGGGTGGAGGTCTAATTGGATAGAAGTGGTCGATTTAAGGAGCTCGAGAATCTCGGGGTCGTCTTCGGTGGGGAGCTCGAGCATTTTGGGACCATCTCTATGGGGGAGATCTTGATCGGGAGCGATATCGTCCAAAGTCATCGTTGCAGCAGGAGGGCGTCGAGCACTAGCACTGTTTCGATCCAATTCTCCAGATACGTGGGGTTATTTGTTGGATGAATAGATGCAAGGCGAAGGGAGCCGGCGAAGGCAGGGGAAGGGAGGGCGTGGGGCAAGCGAACCTGTCACCCCCTCGTCGGGGGATTGCTCGTCATGGACGAAGCCAGGCTGTGACGACGCTTGCGGGGGGCTGAATGCTCGTCCCGCACATGGGCGCTGACAACCCCTGCCACCTTGGTTTGGTGCGCCCGCGCATCCATTGTTTTCTCTGACATTCTTCATTGTGGAAGAAACGACATCGCGAAGTCGTCGTTGCAATCGAGTGACTCGCCAGTTCGAAGTTTCGGCGATAGCGTTCCCGCATGGGACTCAATGGCGGACGCGACAGGCACTTCAGAGGTTGGTCCCCCCCCCCCCCCCCCCCAAAAGCCCCACCAAACAAAGGCCATTGTTCACGTTGTGCACGCGGCACTGTGCCCAATGCACATCAAGGTTCCTTCCCGCGCTGACTCAACCCACCTACCCTACCACAACCCAACAGGCTTCGTCGGACGACTTCCAACCCCAGCCATCCGACCAACTTTTACCAGAGCTGTCCGACGTTCAGAGCATCTTTTTCAGCCGACTCCACCAAACTGTTGCCGCGAACCGTCTCCAATACCTCCGAAATGCTGCCGCGGACGACCAGGACCGTTCCCCTCCCAAGCCGTTTGGCAGAGGGAGGGTCTTTCTGTCCCTCGAGAACTGTTTGACCCAGTACCGGGCCTCAATGGACGATTACGAGAGATCGGAGAAGAAGGACAAACCACATGAAGAGACGGCAGCAAAGTTCCTCGAAATAGCCAGCCTAATTATTGGCGAATTCCCCGACATCCTCGGCAATCCGAGCTCGACGTCACAATGGCCGACACGAGATTCCAGCCGCGACTCGGCCCTTCACATTGCCACGCGTCGAATGGCTCTGCCCGTTGTTCAAGCACTGTTGAAGGGCCTCCTTGCCTTTCCCGCTGATCGCCGTGCCGATGTCACTCGATGGAAGAACAAGGATGGCAAGACGGCGTTGACCGTCGCGGTCGAGTGCATGGACAAGGCTGGCGACATTGATGCTCGAGTTGTCGAGGCGCTGCTGCGCGCGGATCCTGGCCTCTTGAGCGATGCCGCGGCACAGAACGCAGACAAAAAGCCCCTTCACTCGCTGCTACAGGCAATCTCTGCGGTCGAACTGGTTGACGAGGTTCTTCTTGACCCCTCGCAACCACCCGCCATCATCGGCGACGTCTTGAAAATTACCGATATATTTGTCCGCGCGTCGTCGCATGTCCTTCTTCAAACCAACACCAGGAACCAAACCCCATATGTCACGGTACAGGATCTTGAACGCCAGGCCGGGGACCAGTCAGCAAAAGCGATTGTCTTCAAACAGCTGGGCGAGAGTATCAAGATGCATATTTTCCAATCTTTTTATAATGATCGAGACAAGATGGACACGGCCATATATTCTGGATCTGCTGGTAAGTAAGCAGCAGTGGACAACTTGGCCGCTTGGACACTGACATGTCCCATTCTGTAGAAGATGTGAAGAGTATGCTTTCCAAGTTGACCCTAGTGACGGATCGAGTCTAACATGCCGTCCACAGAGAAGATCATGGAGCTAGACCTGTCCGACTTTGACTATCGCAAGCCCAAACACACTGGCAACAGCAATGCCATCACTCAAGAAGCCCTCATCGCCCACAAGAACACCATCGCCGATTTCGCAAAGTGGCTCGAGTCATTCTGTCGACACAACGATGCCTTCGAATTCGACGAATGGCTAGCTTACGTCCGGTTACCCGACATGTCCTGGACTGAAGTCCCTTTTCAGCTTCGCGACAAGCTCCAGAAGCATTACGAGAGACTGATGGAAACATTATCTTGCAGCCGCCAAAATAATGGATTCGGAGTGACGAGGATTTGGAAGCTCGTTGTCAAAGACTCAGAACGATTCCCTATCAGCGACCACTTGATAGGCAAATTTGTCGACCGCTTCCAGGTTGTCGAACTGGATTGGTACAAGATGGATTTGGACATTGATCGGCTCAAGCCAACGTCACAGCTGCGGAAGATCAAACTCTATTCAAGCTGTAGCTGGGCCCCTATATTCTTCTGGACCAGTGCCGAAGGGCTGGTGAAACTGCAACAAGTAGGTAGACCGTTGCTCCATCTTACCTCATCTCCCCGCTGCCATTTAGCCTTCATGCTAACCATGATTTCTTTTTAGCTTCAGGAGGCGGAAATAAGACTGATCAAGCTCGACGTTAGTGGATGGGCACCTCTCTGGCAGAAAGGCGAAGTCCTTGCTGACATGCGATTAGTACCTCTCAGATACAGACGTTACCAAGATGGAAAGCCGGGCAAAGAAACGCATACGCAGGCTGCTCGAGGGGCAGAAACCCAGTTTGAAGATCAAGGTGACCAAGGGACAGTCACACGTTCCGCCCGAAGTCGCATTTCCAGATGAAAGCAATCCAATGGACAGGTACGTGATCCAACTCCATAATCGCATTTCACGATGGTCCTTTCTCTAATCGAGCATGGAACCAGATTTTACGACGATCTCAAGGCAGCCCAGACTCTGGTCACAGAACTCAACTGTCCTTGTATCAAGGTCGCGATCCTTGACGTGGGCATTGACGCCTGGGAGTCAAGGGTGCACGAAAATATTGTGACGGGTGTCTCATATGCCCCAGCCACCGATATGGAAAAACGGATTCCCCCGTGGTTCACGGCCAGCCATCCGCACGGCACTTACATGGCGCATTTGATCCGCACCATTAATCCGCGATGCGAGTTCTACAACTATCGCGTCGGCACTTTTCGAAATGACATTGACCTCAAAAATGCAGCACTTGCGATCAAGGACGCCGTGTCCAAGAAGGTGGATATTATTAACTGCAGCTGGACGACACGCGTCGACGATGCAGACCTACGCAACGCCATCCATGACGCCAATAATGCTAACACGCTCGTCTTCTGTGCCGCGTACGACGAGCCCTCGTACCACAAGTCATACCCGGCTGCATACGATGCCGACGTCATCAGCGTCGCCGCTGCCACGGCCCGCGGTCGGGCGCGCCTCGAGTCTGCAGATAAGGTGGATTTGCTGGTCCTCGGCGAGAACGTCCACGTCGCCGGGCCACAGTACCTACCGTCGTCCAAGGAGGTGGATTCCGGCTCGTCGGTAGCCACGGCGTTTGCGTCAGGGCTCGCATCGCTGCTCCTGGCCTACTGCCGCCTCTATGCCGCCGAGCCCCCGCCCAGGGGTTGGCTCGAATACCGCCAACGGTCCAACATGATCAAGCTGTTTCGTCTGATGCAGCCGGGACACGGCCAGAAGCACAGATTTGTCGATCCCGGTTTCTTGTTTAGGGAAAAGTGCGGCGCGGATGGCACCCCGAACGATGAGATCATCAAGAGTTTTCAGAGCGTCAATAGTCTACCACGCGACTAGGGTATGCCTGGCTGATGTCCCGCCCGGCGATCAAGGCACATTGAGAAGTGAATCTTGCGCAATTGAGACTAGCATTGATCTATATTTTATTTCCAGGAACCCGCAAAACATAGTCCAAAGATACCAGAACCTAACCTCCAGCCTCCAATCCAAAACCCCTCGCCCACAGTCATCATTTTCCCGCTATTATCCTCTATGTGATTTTCCCTTATTATAGTCTTGCAGCACCTTTATCAATCTTTCCGAATTCGGCACCTCCTTGGCAACATCCACGACTGTTCTCCCCTTGGCATCGGTAAGAGCAATGTCAATGGCAAAGGAATCCCTCAGAAAGGCCTCAACGACAGGGACGGAACCACTCTCTGCCGCCAGATGCAATGCTGTGCAACCCTCGTCATCGCGGAGATGAAGCAGCGCTGGGTCCGCTCCAAATCCCGCTTCGAGTAGGTACGTCGACGTGAGCACATGGCCCTTAGACGCGGCGTAGTGCAACGCCGTCCTCTTTCGCTTGTCCTGTACCTTCCACGGCGACTTGGCGAACAGGAAGCGGACGATGGAGATGTTTCCCAGCTCGGCAGCGTAGTGTAGCGCCAGCCGGTCATCGACGTCAACAGCTCCGGGATCCGCGCCCGCCTCGACGAGCATCTGCACCATGGGCAGTACGTTGTCCTGTAGCCGCGTCCTGGCAGCGTGGTGCAGTGGCGTGTGTCCGCGGCCGTCGCTGATGCGCGGGTCGGCGTTGTAGGTGAGCAGCTCGCTGACAACGTGGTCGAAGCCGTGGTGTGCGGCCTCGTGCAGCGCAGTGTTGCCCGTTGTGGACTGAGCATTGGCGTCCGGGCCCTTGGCTATTAGGATGCGGACAACGTCGAGTGTTCCGCGACCGGCTGCTATCTGCAACGGCGTGCGCCCCTCGTCGTCGCGCTCGTTGATAAGGGCCCCCGATCGAAGCAACAACCGCACGCTCTCCATGGACCCGCTCTTGGATGCCAAGTGCAGCGGGTTGCGGCCCTTGTAGTCTCGCGCCGTCATCTCGGACGACGACACCAGATACCTCAACACTTGGACGTGTCCCCGCCGAGATGCCCAGTGTAGGGGCTTTTGCTTGTGATGGTCCTCGATCGACGTCGCCGCCCCTCGGCCAAGCAGCTCGCGTACCAGCTCGACGTCCCCACACCGCGCGCTGTAGTGCAATGCCGAAGCCTTCTCGTCACTGTCATCGCGCTCGTTGCAGTCGGCCCCGTGCTCGAGCAGTAATTTTGCAATGCCGATATTGTCGCGCTTCGCTGCTGTCGCCACGGCTCGTCCGAGCTTTAACCCTCGGACCCCGAACCGTTTGATGTTGCTGAGTTTCCGAAGAATCAGCCGCACAATGTCTTCGTACTGTTTGTCAACGGCACCGTCGAGGCCGAGGCTGGCCACGGAGGTATCCAGGAGTTCTGGATAGTTGAGAATGCGGCCCACGTCAACCACATTGTGACTCTGAATAGCGAACCTGAATATCTCCTTGGCGTATGGCTTCCATGACGCCTGGGCTATCTCGTCTCCCTTGTTACCCAGGATGATAAAGTTCGGCTTGTTTGGCATAATTTTGGTTTCGTCGTACATTTGCCCCACAAAGGCCCGATTCTCGGTCAAGTTGGCCAGGTCCATCACATTATGTCCCGTCCCGGTTTTTTCTTCTTTGAACCCATATCCCAGCTTCTCGAGTGTTTGGAAAGTGGAGAAGCATGAGTTCCGGACGGCGAGCTCGATTTCGAGGCTCAGAGTCCCTTTGGGGGAACTCGGCGTGCGTTCCTCGTCGTCTTCGGCCGCCCTGGGGAGGACGAAGGGAAGATCTAGCGCGGCAATGACGGCACGCAGGCTAAGTCTCTGGCTGGGCACGTATGGCCGTCGTGCGGCTCGGAGTATCTCGGCTGCGCGATGTTCCGCGTCCATCGCATTCCACGCATTTTTCACGGCCCGATAGAGCTCCCCTCCTATTGTTCCGGCTTCTCGTGCATGGTGAGCCCAGCCTTGTAGGGCGTATGTTCGATATCTGCGCAGGTTAAAATACTTGTCCCACCCCGCAATCCCGAGGGAGCATCTATAGTCGTGGCCGCACTCAAGTTGAAGAAGGAGAAGCGATGCCGAGGCCATGGTATAGTTAATTAGCTGGTACAGCTGGTGCTTTTCCAGATACCCCGAGGTGCTTCTCTCGGCCCCCTCGGCTTCGAGCCCAGCGACCCCGTCGTCTTCTGGCATTCGGGAATTACCTTCTTTTGTCGGCGACTGCTCTTCTGCATTAAACTCGCCTCGCTTCGTCAGAAGGTCCCCTGTTGGCATTGCCGATGTTGGAGGCCCCAGCAGAAAGTCCCGCAGTGACGCATGGGTTAGGGTCACGACATCGCCTGTAACCTGGACCAGCCCAAGCAACTCCTTTGACAGCCACTGGCCCAGGTCAAGCCGGACAGTTTGCTCGAGGGTCTCGATCGTTTTTATCGTATCCAGACGCGTCAAGCGCGGAAACACTCTCGCCCATAATAATGCGGCGTCGCTCTTGGCTTCAGGTGCAACAACGCCGGGCATGTGTTGATCCGTGGCGCTTACGGCGAGAAGAACGGCCAGATCCTCCAAGTGCATCGTGCGTTTGGCCAGGGCCACGAAACACAGGGCGACAACCGGAAGCTGATTACTCCTCCCGATGAGAAATTTGAAGGCCCACTCGTAGAGCTGGTTCAGATTGTTCTCATGGGCCTGGGCAAACTCGATGAGATTGTTGATGGACTGGACGTTGGGCAGATTAGCGAGTATGCCCGTATTGAGCGACACCCACGAGAAAGTGTTTGCCCCCTCGAGCATACTCCGAATTTGAGCGAATTTATGATCCGGGATCTGATTTTCTCGCGCCACATATTCCAGGCGGCTCTTGGTGAAGCGCTTGAGGTCCAGCTGAACCCGGCTGCTGGTTTCGGAGCTGTGCAATTTAATTTCATGGATGCGCTTGCTCCCGTCTTGAGGATGGTCGTAGTGTGACTCGTCATCGTGCGCGAGATACTTTTCGATCGCCAGTCTCACTTTTGTATTTGGCCGATGTGTCAGGCACACTTTGACTTTGGGGGTGTTCTTGAATTTTTGCAAGAGACCCATCAGGACCATCAAGGCTTCGTCGCTGCATTCGTCGAGTCCGTCAATGACAAAGTGGCATGCCGCCACCTCCTCGTCGTTGAGCACCGAGTTCAGGATGGATGCCAGCTCGTCGACTTCGAATGCCGACGTGGATGCCTCTGACAGGGTCGAGTCCCCGCTATCGGTGGAAGAAAACGTGTCGTGTCGGGATGGTAGTTCGGCGGGAATCGCAGACTTGTGATGACTGGCCGTGGTATTCGGCTGAGGTGGAAAGAGAGACGTGGCACTGCTCGGCGGTTGTAACTTGGTGGGCGACTCGACTTCCGCGGGGCGGTGCCGCTTATTATTATTCCCATCAGTGGTGGTGGTAGTAGTAGTCGGGTCAGCAACCAGCTTCTTCTCCGAGTCCTCAAAGTGGCGCACGAGCAGCTCGTTGACTTCCAGCAGCTGGAGGAGAAACTGCGCAAGCATCTCGCCCTCGGCGCCCTCGAGATTTGTCTGGTTGCTGAAGAAGAAGCTCAAGACGTAGGACTGCCGCCTCTCAAACCGGACTGGTTGCGAGATTTCGGACTGCAAGTGGCGGAGGATGAAGTTGGCTGCCACGCTCTTGCCGCTGCCCGCTGGGCCTGTGATGAGCAGGAAGTGGCCAGACTCGAGCCAGTTGTGGAATTTGGGCTCGCCCAGGATCCAGTTCAGTGTGCCGTCTAGCTTTTCGGGTATGGGTGCCTTGTGGCGTGACAGGCGGACGCGCAGGTGTTTTTTGATGCGAGCGAGAATGGCTTTACGGGTTAATGATACGTCAGTATTCATTTGCACCTTGTTTGTGACTGAGTGCTCGGGAAGGCATACCGGCATGGGGAAGTGACGTGGCCGATGGGGCCGTGTTTAGAGCGGGATTCCGCAGCCGGCTGGATGTGCTGATGACGCTTAAGGAGCGTCTTTCCAGTGACTCGTCGTCATCCATGTTATCGGTCCTAATGAGCGGCAGGTCGAGTTTGGTGGACTTGGTACGTAGTCGGGGGTCTATAAAGAGAGAACATGGCATTAATAATTGGAATCATCATCCCATACGCATCATGCCCTGATATGACAAATGAGATGTATATATATATGCATGCCACTTACTGTAGTTCTGGGGCCGATCAAGGATGTCGGAGATGGCTCTCTTCACTGTCAGGTAATTCTCGTCTGACGAGGAATAAAACTTGCACATGGTGAAGTGGTTGCCGTTGAGATACCTCACTTTCTCTGTCTCTAGGCCGAGGGCGTGTTCCTTTTTTGTGATCTTTATGCCCAGGGTTAAAGTTATTAGTAATTAGCGGAGAACACACATCTTGTAACCCGGGGCAAAGGGGGGGGAAGGGGGGGGGGAGGTTAGTAATTACCATGACGGGAACCCGCGACCCCAGGGTCGGACGCGTCTCGTAGAATGAGTAGACCGAGATTCTCTGGTGGCCCAGGGTGCCGAAAAAGTGCGACAGGAGACGGTTCAGTCTCTCCACCATCCGGGACGACACATTGATGCTCCGCTCGACGCTGCTCGGGCTCGGGTTGCTGCTGCTATTAGTGGTAGCGCTGCGGCGCAGCCCAAACCACCCAGGCGGCGAACTCGTTGCTGCGGCGGCGATTCTACCCAGGACTGCCTCCCAGCCAAGCAAGGTCAGTGCCGAGTGCGGGGTGCTGAAGAAGATTATCCCGGCGGTCGAGGTGCTGATGTTGGCTGAGTCGAGGTCGATGTTGCGTTTGTTTTCGGCAAAGACGAGGGCCTGAGAGATACACAGAGAGAAAGGTGTCAGTGCATAATAAAACTAACTACTAGTAAAGCAGCAGTAAAAAAAAAAAAAAAAAGGTGGAACACACCGCCTTGGCTATCAGTCCCCCCAGACTGTGCGCAATCCAGATGATCGGGGCGCTGGCGTGGGCAGGGTCTCGGCGTTTCAGCGAGACCTGGTGGACGAGATCCTCGGCGAGATCTTCCCACAGCAGATCTGGTGGGCGCCCACCGCCGCCGCCGCCGCCGCCAGCCGCCGCCGTGAAATCAGGGCGCTTGTACCCGTAGGAAAACACGCGCGCCTCGGGGAAATCCTTGCACAGGATGTCCCGTGGCCAGAACGTGCCGACCTCTTTGGCGTCGCCGGTGGGGTAGCACCACGTTTGCTTGTGGTGGCCGTAGATTCCGGGGACAAAGATGAAGCTGGCAAGATTATAGTATCAGCTTTTGAATTGTTCTAATTACCCTAAGAAGAAGGAAAAAAAAAAAAAAAAAAAAGTTCTCCGTGTAGTGCCGGTTGGTTATGTAGTAAAGTAACGGAGTGATGGACTCACTCGCAGGATACGGCGGTAGACCCCTTCACCGGACTGGTCAGCTCGTACAGCGTGTCGACTTGGACGTCGTCCTGGGCGCCGTCTATTTCTTCTTGTCTCTCCGGTTCGTCAGGGGCAGGCGCCGGGCTGCTGCTATGCTGCTGCACACTGCCCGTCTTGCTGCCCCTTTCTTCTGCTGTCCGACTCGCGCCCAGGATTGCACTGCCTTGGGCGCTCATCTTGTCCCAGTCCTCGGTATCCAGGTCCATGTCGCTGTCGTCGTCGTCGTCGTTGTCGTCGCTGTCGTTGTTGTCGTTGTCGTTGTTGCCGTTCTCCCCCCTGCTCTGGTCCAAATCCATCAGCATATCGGCCGCTGGCGGGAGGGAGCTGATGGATCCTTGCGCGTCGTAGAATATTTCCGACACGCCGTCGTCGACGTCGTCTTCGTCGTCGTCGTCGTTGTTGTCATTGTTGCCACGGTTGCCGCCGCCGCCGCCGGCCGTCGTCCATGACTCGGCAATTGCGACGCGTCTGTCCGACCGGCTTGACCGCCTCCGCGGGCGACTTGAGACGGGGGGCATCTCGGAGGATTCAATATTCATCGCGTGTGAGATTTATTATAAATGGGGGTTGTGATGTATACATAGTATGGCATGATTGTGCGTTTGGACGAAAAGATGATGGTTGATTGTCAGTGATGGATGGTGTTCCTGTGAGCCTGACCGGGCCAGCAATGTGGATGCGGTGAGGGGATTCAGCGGTAGCCAATCCATGCTCAGCCACTTCGCACCAGCCACTTGGTCGGGCATGATATGACCGCGTTTCTCGGCCAATCATTGTTTCCCGTTCAACCGAGTCTAAAATCGGCGGACTTGTCTCGACGGCAACCAGATCATCATGAGACTGATTGCAAGAGGTTAGGCAGGTAGGTAGGGATTCATTTGCAATTTATTTGTTTACACAGTCGTATGTCTTTTTCTCGCTCTGCAGTGAGCCGTGATTTGTTTCCATCATGTTAGCTGCACTTCAATCATGACACTGAAAAGAGAGCAGAGACACAGTAGGGAATTATGTGAGAGCGCGTCTGTGTGGTTGGCTTGCGGCCGAAGATCCTATTTTATTCCAACTAACAACCGTAACGACTGAAAGCAATGCCACCGCACACGCAAAAAAAACTCTCCATCTCTAACGATAACGACGGGAAGCAAATGACACCAGGGCACTGCGCATTGCAAGGAGAAACAGAAGTGACTATTGGTCCATGACAAAGGAAAAAGAGCAAAACCGGGGGAAAGGGGCGAAGGAGAGTGGCCGTAGGCTCGGTACACTGAGGTAGGTAGGTAATCAGTTCTCCCAAAGAAGATTTCCATCCTTGTCTGTCGCTTGCCTTTTAGTTTTGGGGTCTATTTTCGGCTTCTTGGTGGCTGGTCTCGTCTCTGGGTGGCGGGCAGCAGTAGCAGCAGTGTCAGTCGTGGTACTCTTGTTTCCGCTTTCGTTTGCCCCTGTGTTGCCCGTCGAAGTACCACTCTCGGTGCCATGGCTGGACCCCGGGCCTGCTCGCGGTCTTGTGGGTGGTCGGCACGGATGAAGAAGTAGTACCGCTGCCAGTGCCATGCTGAGGGAGAGGCCCCTTCGTGCCCGGCTTGGAACTGGTTCCGCCTTGTTGTTGGTGCCGTTGTGATTGTGCTTTAGTGCTGGGACGCAGATCATCTTGCTTCTTTACACGTCCGGGATAATAAGCTTTGTTTTGTCCGCCCTCCTTCGAATCCTGCTCCCATGCCTCAAGCAGCCAGCCAAGGAGCGCCTTGCGAGAGTTTACGTTGACCCCACGGTGTTCATGGCAAGGAACCAAAGTGCACTTCATGCGTCTGCCGTCCTTGGGGTCAAATACAGTGAGAAAGAACTTTGGTGGTGAAAGTGCATAGCAGTCCGTGAATACCTCCCCATGCCACACTATGCTAAATGCTCGCCCACCAACCAACAGCCAGGCGAAGCAAGCCTGGCCTTGCAAGTTGGGCAACAAACAAAATCTTGCTCCTTGCCGCGCCCTTTTCAGTAATTATTTCTTGTTTTTGGCCAGCTGAAATTGTGATACATTCGGCTTCTTGGGCGGCGTTGGACAAGTCCAATTTTTACAGCTTCAAAGTCAAACGGGCCAACCAACTACCCATCTAATTAGTGGCCGACTTGTGAATGGTTAGATAGTACTGGAACAAGGTAGATAAGGTAAGGTAGGACGCTGGGAAGGCGCCCGCTGCCCTAACTCGTCAGGTTTTGGATCAGTCATGTGACCATTGGCGCTTTTCCTTCCCAACACAGACCCCAACAAAAAGAAAGCAATGGAACAACAAGTGGTGACAAAACAAAACAAGCACGCGCGCGCGAACAACTCCCTCCACCGCGCTCCTTCTTCACGCACAAAAAAGAGCCGGACGGACAACGAAAATATGACGCTCAACAAGACGAACACGAACACACCTAGACCGTACCCAAACGGCCGCGTTCTCCACATTCGCAAACATGAGGCGCCCCAGCTAGCACTTGCACTATTCCACCGGCCTGCACCCGACTTGCAGCGCGGGGATGGAGAATTGGACGACGACGATTTTGCACTCAAGTTTCCGCCCTTGGACAATCATGAACACACCTTGGGCGCAGATGGTGAACACACCTTTACCATCACCGGCTACAGAACTGTCAGGACGCATGGCGGCGCGCAGGTTGTGACTGGCTACTACGATGGCGACAAATCGGCCGTCTATGTAATTAGCCAAGATTTATGACGGCCTGTGCTATCCGCGAGGCGGCCCAGGCAAGGAAGTTGGCATGGATGGTATGACCATGGCTGATACGGACTACTGCAACGAAGCCGAAAGCTACGAAGCCATGTATCCCGTTGCCACAGTCATAGCCAAGCTTGTCCCCGAGTATTACGGCAGCTGGACATTCCCAGTCGATACCTACCACCCTGGCACCCAGCGCTGGGTCCGTATAATCCTGCTAGAGCTTGTCCATGGAGAATGCATGCTCGCCAAGATCCAAAGAGCACCAAGAACGACAAAATCCAGGAATCCCTTTTGCCAGACGAGCAGACCCGTCTCCGAGTGCTTAAAAATACTTTTGAGGCTGAAATCTCCATTTGGTGGGATGCCGAAGTCACTCATGGGGATCTAGTCCCTAGGAACGTTATGGTAAAAGACGACGGTAGTGTGGTTATCGTCGACTTCAACCAAAGTGATATTTCAAGTACGCACCCTAAGCGCGATCTCAAAGACCCCCTACCACCCTCGCCCATCAATCGCTACTGGAACGAAATATTACCCGATTGGGGGCAGTGGGTTCCCCAAAGCTGGCAGGTGGAGGTGGGGGATACCAAACACGACCAGGCTCAGCTGTGGATGCTAAAAACGTGGGGGAAAATACCGCCTGGCAGATACAGGCCTCTGGGCGATGGATTTCTTAACAACGAGAGGCACTCGTCGAGCGGCCCAGAGTTGTTACGAATGCTGGAAAGCCTGGGACGTAGGAAGAAGTGAATGGGTGGTGGTTTCGAATATTCCATGTTTGGAGTAGTCTAATGGCGAGAGACAGTGAGCACTTGATCTAATTACTAGTGTTGTTACTGATAATCGGGGGATCGTGAGTCCGAAAATTAAAACCTACCTCGTGCAAACATGTCCCGCTCTAGTGATATGCGTTGGAGTGTCATGTTTGGAAATACTAAGTACTGGTAACTATCTGCCGAGTGAGCTGCAACAAACCCCGCACCCCCGTTGTCTTATCGACACTTGATTGACGTATGGCTCCAGTCCTCATCTTATCTCGCACATGGCATGGCCCTCCTACATACACTCTCTTTCCCATAAAAAAGTGTCCGAGACTTTGTCATGCCATCTTTGGGCTGTCAGTCCCGAGGGCTTTGTCCATCACCACATGAAATGGCCATGGCCTCGGATGTTGCGTCGGGCTTCACAAGCAAATCATACGTGGTTTACATAGCGGGCGGACCCATCACTCTCGAACAAGTGTCATACGGACCCATCGCGCCCGACGAGATCGTAGTCGAGACGGCAGCGACGGGCATCTGTGCCACAGACCTCAAGGCCGCGGCGGGCAAGTTCTTCTGCCAGCCGCCCATGATCCTCGGCCACGAGAGCGCGGGGGAGGTCCTGGCCACGGGATCCGCCGTCCCCAGCCTTGCCCTTGGCCCAGGCGACAAGGTCGTCCTATCCTACAGCAGCTGTGGCTCCTGCGCCGAATGCGCCGCGGGTGCGAACCCCTACTGCCGCGAGCTGATGCAGCTGAACATGTCGGGCTGCCGGGCCGACGGGTCCTTTGCGGCCCAGTCGACAACGACGACGATGACTCCTCCTCCCTCTGGCAGTGCCGAGCCCGGCGGCACGCACATCACCACCATCCAGGGCCATTTCTTTGGCCAGAGCAGCATGGGAAAGCGCATCGTGGCGCGGGCGAGCTGCGCCGTCAAACTGCCCCGTAACACGCCGCCCCAAGAGTTGCACCTGTTTGCCAGCCTGGGCTGCGGCATCCAGACGGGCGCGGGCGCCATCCTGAACGTCGCGAAACCACCCCCCAATAGCAGCATCTGCATCTTCGGCGCGGGGTCCGTTGGGCTGGCAGCGTGTTTGGCGGCCAAGCTGACCTCGCCGTCGAAGCTGGTTGTGGTGGACAACTCGGCGGAGAAGCTGGCCATGTTGCCCAAGTCTGTCAAGGCCGCGGCGACACATGTGATAAACTCGTCCGAATTCTTTTCAGACCACCAAAAGTTGGCGGTCTGGCTGAAATCCTTAACACCAGGTGGGCTGGGGTTCGACTACGTCCTCGACTGTGTCGGCCGCGGGGACTTGGTCAAAGTCGGGCACATGGCGCTCAAGTCACGAGGCACCATCATTGCCGTCGGCGGATCCCAGGACATGGCACTCCAGGTGGCCATGAGAGACCATCTGACGAAAGGGGCCACGTTCAGGGGAACCCATCAGGGAGATTCGGTGCCTTCAATAGTATGTTTTTTTTTTTTTTTTTCCCTTTTTGCGTTTTCAGGGTAATTAATAATACTGATATCCCTGACATTTTAGTCAATTCCACTTTTGATCAAACTGTGGAGGCAGGGTTCGTTTAAATCCAGTCCAGTTTTCGAATTGTGTCCTGCTGCCATGAGTGAACCACTACTGACAATGGGGCCACCTTGCAGGTAAATTTCCATTCGACGAGCTGTTGACATTTTATCCATTTGAGCATCTCGACCGTGCACTCGACGATATGAAAGGGGGGAAGGTGATCAAGCCCGTTCTGGTGCAGATGTAACGGGCGTTTCATGTGCAGCCCGCTTTCAGGCTACGGTCTATCAATTTCAATCATGAGATACTAGATAAGTAATTCGGTCCCGGACTCATAGGATTACCTAGAATAGGTAGCGCGTCGAGTAGGTAGTTAACGTTCTCACAAAATCTACTCACAGCATGTATCAACAATAACTAGCAAAGTTGCAAAAGGATCGTCTGATTCGTGGCTCCCCCCCCCCTGCGCCATCTTTCCAACCCCTGCCTCGGACTTTTTAATTACCATGAATCATGATGGGCCTTTTGCTGCAGTGTTTTAAGAGTCCGAGCCTTTCCGTCCTTCCGGTACCTGCAATCACACCTACCTACGGAAGACCATGCATTGCCTCAGTCCCCATACCAAGAGGATGAGGTAATACTACTGTCAGACTCGCATCTCCGCATATTAAATGCTGGCCGCACTTGGCAAACCACACAACTTATTGTGGCTCGCGCATTGACGAAAGGATCAGAAACCCCCCCTCCAGCCCAGTTCCCCTTTACAGCCCCGTTTTGCAAGCCATCCTCTGTGGTGACTAAATTTAAAATGTTACATGGCTCAATATATGCTGATTGATCCCAACAATCCTTTCGCCGCATGGAGCGGCGCCTTATATGGGATCACTGGTCCCTCTGCCTGTAAGACTGGCTCGCATTTGATTTTGATTCCTCAACCTGAACGTCAACACCTACGCAAAGTAACCCCATTGCATCACTGAAAGAAGTGCAATGGCGAACTCGACAGACAACGAAATGGAATGGCAACTGCCACAAGACCCCTTTCTTCCACAAACACAGCCGCGCCTCCCCTCATTTCTCGACACCCAGGCATGTCTTTGTCAGCTCCAAGCAAATCCAGCCGACGACAACAAAAAGAAAACCACGGCAAGTCGAAACCTGGTCTGGCGATGCGCTGGGAACCAGACCGAGGTGTCTGACAACAGCACGAGCGGGAAATGGTACCCGACGGATGCCGGAAGGGGCACGGCCGCCGACGTTCTTCGCTGGCCCATTTACGATGCAAAGTACCCGCCGCTTGTTGACAAACCGCTGCAATACGACGCCAAGTCCGACGCCCTTGTTTCTGTCCCGCAGAACGATGCCCGGTTCAGCGTGTGGGACGCCGCGTGTACGGGCCAGAACCACACGAATTTCACGACGACCTTTTACCAGGCGGCGGAGCAGATGCGGAAAGACCAAGATCCCATTGCTGCCGCGCCGTGCTGGAGGGCCGGGGCTGTGCCCATGCAGATTCAGAACGTGACGGACTGGCAGAGCAACGGATGCAGTGAAGGGTTTTTGTGTAAGTACGGTACTAAATAAAAGTGGACGTCTGTAAGCAAAAAAAAAAAAAAAAAAAAAAAAGAAAAGAGGGGCGGGGGAACAAGAATTCGAACTGACCAGACATCATCAATTTCAACAGGCCCAAACAACACCGTCAATTCGCTCCCCCAGTACTGCCCACCCTTTGAACAGTGCCAAATGCTACGGCTAGCGGGTATGGTCTGCGCCCTTGATGGCGTAAACATGGGCATGGGTCCCTTCGAGCCTTCAGTGTGTCGTGCCGGGTGGTTCTGCCCCCCTGCAGAGAAGGGCACCAAGTCGTACATTTGCCCCTCGGGAACCTACTGCCAGATGGGTGCCTCGACTCCAACGCCTTGCAGCGCGGGAAGCAAGTGTCCCGAAGGTTCAACTTACCAGCTTTTTCTTGTCCCAATGGGCATTCTAATCGCTTTCGATGTCCTCCTGATTGTCGGCATTCTTCTCTTGAGATACCGAAAGGGACTAAAGTCAAGTACACTGGGCCATCACACCGGATTGCTAGAGAATCCAAGGTTGGCAGCGGGGGGGATGAAGGGTATCTTCAGAAGCCACACGTACAAACAGATTCCTGATGACAACAGGCAGGACGCAGGCCATACGGAAATGATGGACCAGGAGATGGCCCCCATCATCATGAACGCCACGTATGTGCCTCATCGACAGGACACGTGGAACGGGTTCCAGGCGGCACTCGACATTCCGGTGAATGTCTTGGCCTCGCCTGTTGAGAATATGAACACCCTGGAGGCTGGCATGACGCCCGAGATCCGAGCGTTCGTCGACTCGATGCGCAGGGCCACCGACGCCACCGACATTGGTCTCTCGTTTGGGTACTCGGACCTTGCGTTCCAACCCAAGGGAAGCAATCGACCCATCCTTCAAGGTGTGACGGGTAAGATTCGCCGAGGCGCCTTGACTGCTGTCATGGGGGGTTCCGGAGCGGGCAAAAGCACATTTGTCAACGTCTTGATGGGCAAGACCGAGTACACTTCTGGACGTGTCACCATCAACGGCGTGCCTGGAAAGCTGCGGCGGTACAAGAAAGTGGTTGGCTATGTACCCCAAGACGATGTGGTTCTGCCCGAATTGACCGTCCAGGAGAACCTGCTTCATGCAGCTCGCATACGACTTCCGCGGACGTGGAAGGACGTCGAGATCCGTGCTCACGTCACGGCCGTGATCGATTGCCTCGAGCTCGGCCATGTGCGCGACAGCCTGGTGGGCAGCGTCAGCAAACCGGTTCTTAGCGGTGGCCAACGGAAACGAGTGAGCATCGGGATGGAGCTGGCTGCAGCTCCCATGGCCATCTTCCTCGACGAGCCCACATCTGGACTGGACGCCACAGCTGCTTCCTCGATCATGCGAACTCTCAAGGCGCTTGCTCGTCTCGGCATCTCCGTCATTGTGGTTATCCACCAGCCACGGATGGAGATTTTCGAGATGCTCGACGACTTGATTCTGCTCGCCAACGGCCAGCTCATCTACGAGGGGCCAGAATCCGAAGTCCAGTCCTTCTTCGAGACGGTCGGCTACCGATTCCCCGCCCACGCTAATTACGGCGATGTAGTCACCGACATCATCACCGGCAATGGACGGGCATACAAGAAGACGGGCGACATTTCCAAGGACGCACTCATCGGCCATTGGGCGGCGTCGAGCCAGGCTCATCATCATCATCATCATCATCGTGGTTCGAGCTTGGCCAATGACGACCACCACCACACACCTCGCCATTCTCGATCGGGCAGCGATTCGTCCATCACCAACGCCACCAAACTCGGCATGCACACCATCCTCAAGAAGCGCGGCGCGCCCGTATGGCGCCAGTTCCAGCTGTGCTTGTCGCGCGCTATGCTGCAGCAATACCGCGGGCTCTCGACCTTTTGGTTCGAAATGGGCCTCGCGGCTCTGGCGGGGTTCCTGCTGGGCCTCGCCGAGTTCAGCAAGAAGGGTGTGCTCTTCACGGGGCCCTACCACCCCCCTTACGCCATCCTCAGCGTGTCGTCCGACTTCCGCTCGGCCCCCGAGATGGCGCTACTCGTGTGCATCGCCGTCGGGCTTGTGGGCGCCGCCCCCGGGGTGCGCGTGTTCTCCGAGGAGCTGATGGTGCATCGTCGCGAGGCCGAGGCCGGGCACAGTAGGCTGGCCTACTTTGCGGCCAAGTCGGCGGCGGCAGTGCCGAGGATGGCGGCCGCGTGCTTGCATTTCTCGACGCCGTTGCTGCTGCTCAGCGCGACGATTGTGCCGTGGGGGGTTGCGTTCCTGGCGAACATGGTGTATTTTTACTGTGTTTATGGGCTGGCGAGCGGAGTCAGTATGGTGGTCAAGAGAGAGGACGCTCCGCTGTTTGCGACCATGTTATCGCTGATTGTGGGAATCTTGTCGGGGGCCGCGCCGCCGCTCAGTACGGTTCGGGGCTGGCATATGGAGTGGTTGTGGCGGATGAGTCCGGGGACGTGGCTGGCCGAGATTTATTTCGGCCAGCTCGTCAGTCCGTTCAAGTATTTGTATAATGTCGACATGGCGGTCGAGGCTTCGGGCTACGCGCTGGACCATCTGTGGCGCAATATGCTGGTCTTGGTGGCGATAGGAACGGTGTATAGGATCTTGGCGTATGGTGGTTTGTTTTTGGGGAAGAGGATACGCATGTAATGTTTGGGTTCGTGATACTTGCTAATAGAGTTGGGTTCTTTTTCTCTCACTGTTTTATCTAGTATTACGTGGTCGGGAGCTGGCCTTTGATCATTTCTTTGGGAGTTTATAGAGCACAGGTGGGTGGTAGTATCAGATTATATTTTTCCTTTGTGGTGCTAGTGTGGAGTTGATGATAACAGCAATCGTTCTTTTTGCATCTAATTAGGTTATGTACCTACTGTTTACTGTGGTCTTACACAGGTTTCCCTACATAAGTACCTACCTACCTTGGGTATGTACATACCTCCAGCGTCGGTTTTAGCGTCCGTTTCCACGGCAACCCCCCCTGAGCAAATAGTCCCCACTTCCTGCTGCCTTTGGGCGCGATGTTGAACCGTTTAATCTGAACACCCCATCCTTTCAGGGTCCTTGAAGGAATAACATTGTATTCAAAGTGATTCAACGTTCCTGGTAATAAGCGTTGGAATTTGATTGGTTGGCGTTGTGCTGTTGGTTTCGACATGCTTGCCACAATGTCAGGCAGCGCCCACAGTTGTCTGCCTGGATATGGTGAATCGCCAACCAAATGAATGACCCGATCTGAATCCTGGCGTCTCGAGTCTCTGGGCTCTGGGCTCAAAAGAGATGATATCGCCTGGTCGATACGTATTTCCTTTTTAGATTGTAGCCAGACCGTGTGCATTCATCTTTTCATTCCCCCTTTTTTTTATAATGATTGTCAATCACCCGCATCACGTCAGACATCATGTTCAAGCTTGAGAACCTCGGCGATGTAATGGAGGTCTACCAGAGATGCGTTCTCGTCAGGGGCCACGCGAATGTAGACGGTGGCGACCATGTCCTGATTGAGACGCAGAACGAGGCGGGCGAAACCATCTTCCCCGAGCAGAGATGGCCAATGTGTCAGGGCTGGTTCAAAGCTCTCCTCATGCTTTCACCGGGCGAAAATATCCTCATATTCAAGGGCGTGACTGCTGGCAGCCTAGTGTCCGACCTTGACGCCCACCAGATCACAGTTCGGTACACGCCATTGCTCCAGAACCCGCCTCTCCATTTGGCCGTCCTGGTGGCAAGGGACTCTCCGCTCCTGGTCGACTGCCCTCCAGCCAAGTTTGGGGCTATTTCAAACACACACTCGGGCCTCGAAGCCGCCATCGCCAAGTTCCGCATGACAGCAGCCTACATGTGGCAGGCTCTCACGGCCGATGACCTCTTCTCCAAGAGTCTTGGCCGCAGATCGTTCCGCCTAGAAGACGAGTGGGCCATCGACACCGTCAATCACTCCTTCGCCGCCGCAGCCGGATGCTGGTGCTCGAATGAAATCCACCGCCAAGGTTCACCTCGTTCGGACCACCAAGACGGTCGCCGAGCTGCGTGATCTCCAGATTGCGCAACAAAACCAGGACGGCCATCGAAGAGACGAGTTGCACCAAATCTTCCCCCAAGCCCTCAAAGAACATGGCAGCCCCTTCATGTCTGAAGCTAGGCCTGTGGTTGCGGGGCTTATTTTGGATGCCCATTTTGATATCAGGCACAACCTGATCTTGGCCCATGCCGCGCTCGGCTCTCATGACCCTAATGGGTTGTCTCTGGGCATTTTTTTGGCAGCCATACGACATACGCCTAGCCACGGTTCCTCGAAGAGGTGGCCGCCTGTCTCTCCGATACCACCACACCAGGAGACACAGTTGGCAACGATGCCAAGGAGTGCGGGTCCATGTGGGAGGCGTGTGCCGTGGGCCAAGGGGCTTTCCTCCACGAGGTTGGCCATGCCTTCTCGGTCCCTCACACAGCCGGCATCATGGAGCGTGGCTACTCGCCGGACTGGCCCAAGTGCTTCCTCGCCAAGACGGCGTACTGTGTCCACGCTAAGACACCCGGCGTCAGTCCTGTTAGCCCTGACACGCCCAACAACTGCTGCTGGAACATCCGCGATGCGCTCCGTTTCCACAGCCTGCCGCACTTCCGCCACGCGCGTGATACTGAACTGTCGACAGCAGGTGTGGAGATCGGGCTTCAAGAAGATCTCGAGGACTTTGTGCGCATCAAGGTGGCGTGCGACGCTGGCATCGCACAAATCGTTCTCGGTGGAAAGGCCGAGACCGACCTCACGTCCATCGCCGCACCGGTCACGTCCTTCACGTACACGACGGACGAGCTGGAGGGACGTTTCCCCCGGACAAAGCCTCTCGAGCTCGAGGTTCTCGCCCTGAATGGCAAGCACCGCCTCGTCGTCGACCTGTGGAAGATGTTTGCCAACAAGACCTACGTGCGCATCCCGGGCACGGCTATCAACCTCAGGAAACAGTCCGTGACAGAAAACCACGAAGCCGAGTCGGAGCTATGGCGGTGGACCGTCATGCTGAAGAAGCGCGGTCGCGACGGTGCCATCGTCAAGGCGTCTAAGATCGATATACGCGTCGGCTGCGGTCTCGACGGTGCCATTGTTCATTACAAGGATGGCACCAAAGTTCCTTGCGGCCCCCGCGGACAGAACGGTCAAGACCTAGACATGGGTGGACATCAGAGCCGCAAGATGGCCCTCCCACGCGGTGTTGATATCGTCAAAGTCGCCGTGACCAAAGGTGGATGGACTCTGGGAGGGTTAAGAATGTGGCTGTCAAACGGCAAGGCAATGGGCGTCCTGAATAAGCAAGAAGGGGAGGTTGAAGTCCTCGGTACGTTGTCAGCGTCATGATTTTGAGGATTACACTGGGATGCAAACTAATAATACGAAACGCAGTTCCAGGCAAGGACGAAATGATCGTGGGCTTCTTCGGTACCAGGTTTGCCGGCGGCATGGTCAGAGAGTTCGGAATTGTCACCGCTCCAAAGAGTGCCAAGCTCCCGGATTCCACGTACGACATGGAGGAGTTGCAGAACCTCAACCCCGAGGGCCGCTCCCACAAGCGCGTGAAGCGCTCCAAGGACGATGTATGTTGATATGCGTTATGTGTACCCCTGGATTCGATCCTTTGTCAATCTTGCGCGAGATTAGACTAGTGCTAACAAATAGTACAGGAGGACTCTGACGACACCCAGGCTGAAGATTGGTCCACGTCAGAGGACAATGACAGCGGTTATGACAATGACTCTGACGTGAATTTTTGATGAGGACAACTCAACCACTTTTTTTTGTTTCCGTTTCGTAGTATGAACATATGGGTTTGGCTGGATCGGGAATGTGCTTCTTGAACGACATATTTGTAACTTCATTTCTTCTATGTCAATGGATATTCCGGGCCATTTTTATGATCCGACGCTGTGCTATTTGGCATCTTACCTTTGTCTGGATCTGTTCATGTTTTCTTTATTCACGTCATATTGTCACTGGCGTTCAAGAATTATGGTCAAGATGAAGCCAATCTTCTTGCATCCGCCATATGAACATATCTTATTTTAGTATAAAATGAAACATATGAAACCAAGGAATTCAGGGACTTTTACTGCCTGGTTAATTAGTTAGTTGATTACCTAGGTGGGATGTCTTCGATGCAGGGTGTGAGCGGCCGTAGGCTAATGTCAACTAGACTCCACAACTCAGCTTGCCGAGGTTCACGCCCTCTTAAATTGGTGGCCAACTAAGGTATTCGTACCTGTTTGCCTGTGCAACATTGACACAGGATCCCACCCATGATCGCTGTTCTTCATCTCGTGAAGCAACTAGACCAGCACACAGCCCGGTCTTACGACGTGTTCATGTCCGTGTCCGGCGTGCCTATTCTGGTGGCGTGCAGAACTATAGATATCAATCACCAAATGCACGTCACGATGTCGGAAATTTTACTGGTTGTCCCGCAGCTCCTCGCTTGACCCGACCAGTCAGGCGCGCCGTCTTTGGACAGGCTAGGCACCCAAACGGCGCCATTGGGCAGCCGACACCAACTGCAGCAGCGGCTGCGGAGTATATGGACCGGTCTCACCAATCACCATGAAGCACGATCACGCTGGTTTGTGTCCGGGCCGTGGTCAGCTGCCACCCGTTTCCAGCGCCACTGCGCGAACGCCAAGGACCTCGACCTCGTATTCCAACCGGCAGGCGCGCTATTGCACCCTCCCCGTCACCTAACCAAGCATACCATTGTATCTAGCTTGTCTATGTATAGGTAGCCATAGGCTGGACGGCTTCCATCCAGCTCGTCACCTGTGATGTGGTGGAACTCACTTGTTCGCCCCGTCACTGCTGGCACTTGGAATTCCTTCATGCAGGTCTGACGTTTGACTATAAATCGACAAGTCCCGTCGCAGAACTGCAGATTTACAAGTAATTAGCAGATCAGTCTCCCCACGAACAACATTCTTGCAAGACCAGACATCATCAATCTCTGAAAAACAACCGCACTAATAATAATTGGTACCGGACACATACACACATCTTCACCATGAAGTACCTTGCCATCATTCTGGCTCTCGCCGCCACCGCCTTTGCGGCCCCAGTTGAGGAGGTCGAAGAGCGTGGCACTGCGCAAATAGTGCACCTCATCTTCCACGGCGGTCCGGCCCAATACTCCATGACCTTTGCAGCAGACGGCAACACCTACCCCACCAGTAAGCCTACATCCCCTTCCCCCTTCCCCCTTCCCAAACAAAACAGCCCCATCTGATGATCCGTCTAGAGGACAACATGGCCGTCAGCATCATTGACACCCCCGACTTCAACGCCATCTACCAATGCACCTTCAACACGGTGGGCCAAAAGACCCTCGTGAGCAGCATCACGCCCCAGGGTCTGGCACAGATCTTTGTCGGCCCGCCGCAGCCCATCATCAGTGTCAGCTGCCACGGCACTTGTGTCGGGACCTACGGCGACTGCTACCGCGACGGGCAGTATGTCGGCATGTGCTGCAATGGATATTGTGCGGCCAACAAATGCCGCCCCTATGTCCCTTTCTAAGGGGCTGCTGGTGGTTTTTTTTGTTTTTCTTCTTTTTTTCTACTTCTTCTTTTGTTTTGACGGAATGGCGATTAACGACCGATAATGATGTTTCATTTGTAATGATTAATGAAGCACATGGTGCACGCGGAGTTTGGTTTCCGGGGTCATTGTCGAGTGGCTGGGTTACTAATTTCACGTCATAACTCTTTTTGCCTCCTTTTTTCCTGTTCCCTTTTTTTGTATTTTTTACTTTAAATTACGGTTGACATCAGCATACGATACCTCCATTCATCCATTCATCATTTAATAATAATTTGAACTGTTTGAGATAGATTTTGAAGCTGTTGTTATAGTTACCAGCTCTTCCATGAGTTGGTATGACAGCCATATACGTAACCTTTTCCGCCCAAGGATCTGATCACAACAGCCACGCAGGGCAACGATTGTCTGTCTCGGCGTGGAATCATTGTGAACTAAAAGGTGGGTGTGATAAAGCTGACAAGGAAGAATTTGACATAAAACCCTTTGGCCTGTCGTCAGCCCTCAAGAGGGCAAAGGGGCTCAACGTCGGTTGAGTTTCACGGTGTTGCCATTGTTGTTGGCAAGTCCATTACTGCTTGGTTTCGTCTTACCAACAAAGTCAAGTTTGAAACCGCGTGAGCGCGTTACAGAAGTTAATATGTATCAAGATTGTGCTGGACATTGCATAATATGGCGGCTTCTCAGCATTCACTGGGCGCTTTGGCTGTCCAGTCGACACAGCGGACAGCCCACCCGGGGCTGAGACAGGTTCTATGGCTTCCCCACACCAGCTCAGCTCCTTGGGTTTAATAACAACCTGGAACTGAAGCAGGCTGACAGAAATCCGAGTTATTTGAAGTTCAATAGAAACTATTACCACCAATCTTACCTCATTGACAACGCCATGAACTGGGAAGTGGTAACACAGCCCTATGACATTTGAAAGGGGGACAATAATGCATCCATGACAAGTTGGTTTTGCTGCAACTATCCGGAAATTCCACCAATCAAATCTTGCCACGGCCGATGGTAGTAGGCCTCTTGCATTTTTTTGTGCAACACCATTCCAAAATGTCGCCAATCAAGAAACTGGGATCATGAGAGCGCAGCAAGACCATTATTAGGGACATGAGCTATTAATTGAGGCACACCAACGAGGAGATATTTATTGCAAGGCAGGCTGCCCACAACATTTATCTCGACACCTGACCCAAAACCTTTATGACCCAGCCGTTGGGTCTGGTTTGACATAATTAGCATCGAGACTCCAGCGCCAAAGCCACAAAATAATCCCACTGTAAGCTAGCCCTTCTCAGCGACGATGTTATAAACCCCCAACAAAACGCCTCATCTCTCCAGTGTCTCAGCCATCTGAAACCAGCCATGTGTGGCTCCTCCTACTCGCACGAAACACTGTCGGCCCAACAAGACGGATGGGATGTCGAGCTACAATTGCTGCACGGCCCGCCCTGCCACGCCTGCGGCCAACCCTCTGCCCACTTCATCACCGGCCCCGAGAACCGCAACGGCAACGGCGGCAGGCCGTACTACCGGTGCCGCGGCTGCCCATTCGACGACCGCTGGGTGACGTGGGCGGATACCTGGGGGGTGGATCCAAGCAACCCCTCGTGCCATTGTGGTCGGCCGAGCCGTCTTGACCGTGTGGGCATGGGAATGCCGCGAGCGGGCACCCCGTTCTGGAGTTGTGCCGTGGGGATCTGCAGATTCTACATAGAGAATGTCAGGGACGGAACCAGTGCTAGCTCAACATTTAGATGAAAATGGGTTGTTCATATAAGCTCGTACCATTCGGGTGGATTATGGAGCACAAAGTTGAATTGGAAGCTGATGGCGCGATGGAACAGATTGGCGAAGGAACTTGAGACATTTTTTTTAGTTCGAGCCCCCAAACTAGGTATTTGTGTTGGGGATGCACGTGTATTAATGAGCCTCTTTCTCGTTCTAGACAACTCGTACGTAGTGTGGTAGGAATAAACTCTATCCATCTCTTCCCCCTAGTCTAGCCAAAGGTCTACAACGCCAAGGCGCACGAGGGCAATCAAGCGAATGCCCGACACCATCCTTTGTCGAGCCAACGAGTTACTCAAGCCACCTAGTTAGGTAGTTAGCTACATTCATTCCTCTTCTGAGAAACGAAGAATCTCCTTCTCAACCAACGCGAAACAGTCCACCCCCCTCGCAATGGTCAGCATCCTCCTCGCAACTTGCTTATACTTGGCATTGGTGAGCACGTCCTGAATCGCGCTCGCGAGCCTCTCCTTCTCAGGCTTTGCACACGCGAGATCAACGCCCAGACCACAGTACGCCACCCTCCTACCATTCTCCGGTTTGTCTTGTCCCTCGCCGGCAATGACCATAGGCACGCCGTGAGCAATCCCGTGCATGACGGCGCCGTAGCCACCGTTGTGCACCCAAAGGTCTGCGAAGGGCAGGACGGCGTCGTAAGACAGGTAGTCGATGACATGAGCGTTAGGCGGGACTGTCCAGGTCGATGGGAGCCGCGCACCGCGAGCGCCGAGGATGGCAATGGTGGCAACGTTGTCCTCGGAAGCAAGCAGCTGCATGGTAGGGATAATCAGCTCCGTTGGCTCCGTTTCGACAGTCCCCTGTGCCACGACGACGACGACGACCTTTCTACGGCCGGGATCCTTTCCGGCGGCGAGTTCGGCGTTCGCGGTCAGTTTAGAGAACAAGGCTGCCAAATCTGTCTTCCTCGTATTAGGCAGTGGTAGTGGTAGTATCGACAAAGGGGGAGCGGGCAAGACACCGATAAACTTGAAATTAGCAGGGAAGTCGGTGCGAGGATACTCAAACTCGGGCAGGCCGACCTGCAGAATGGCATCGTGGCAGGTGTAATTGGCGCCGCTCATGAATGGCACGTCCTTCCCCAGTCCACGTGTGGCCCCGGAGTCGTGCAGCTTCCTGTTCAAGAGGTCTGTGACTGGTCGGGCTTTTTCCTCCCATGCTTTCCAGAGGGCAGAGTTCCGTGCGTGCCCTTCTGGCGAGGGGTCGAATGGATGGGGGGAGGAGGACCCAAAGGGCGGCAGGTCTAGACTCCGGATGGCAGGCGGCAGTATCGATAAGCAGATGGTCTGCGGCACGGGCACGCCGGGCGGGAGGGCGGCGCCGCGTTTCAGGGGTAGGACGCCGTAGAAAAACGCCTCGCAGATGACAAGCACCTTTCGCGCGGGGTCCCGGGCGTGGAGTATGGACAAGGCAGACTTGAGGCTCTCCCATTGCGCTGGGAGGATGCTGATGGTCTGATGGGCAGAGTCGATGATGGAGGGGACAGCCTCTATTGGTAAGGGGCTCGGGCTGTCATTGGTGGTGTTGGTGCCATTGGCAATGACAGGGGCTGTGCCCGCAGCACATCTGTCGAACAGGGACGTGTCGTCCATGTCTGCCTCGGGCGAGAAAGGGATGAACTCCAGACCCGCCGCCTCGATGCGCGGGCGAAAGAAGGTGCTACCCAGGAAGGCGATGGCCGTCGTCCAGCCACGATCGCGCAAACCGCTGGCGATACGCACGGTAGGGGTAAAATGGCCTGTCAGCGGGTGGCACACGAAAAGCAAGAAGGGTCTTTGGCGGCTTGTTTGGGGCATGCTTGGCATCCTGGCGACTCGGTGACAATTTGGGAGAGGTGGGGGTGGGGTGCAGTGTTCAGGTTGGGGATAAAAAAGATATCGAAGGAGAAAATAACCCGCGGAACTTCAAGGAAGGTTAGTTATGTTGTGAGTACCTAGGCAATATTCAGTTAAAGCCTTTTAGGTAAGGTACCTCATATCCCTTGGATGACCCGCACCAAAGGTACCACCTACCAGGCAACGCTTGCTGGGGCGGGTGGGCGGGAATGAGGGCCTTGATGGATGATGGCAGTGGGCAGGGCTGGCTAGGCACTGATGGAAAGTGGGGGGGGGGGGGATTTGGGGGAATTATTACCCAATTCTAATTGTTAGGTAGGTATGAATAGGTGCCTAACCAGCAGCTGACACAGTCACACAAAACACATGCAAAGCACAAGTACAATACTTGGAAGCAGACATGTCTCAAAATGGGGATGTAGTAATGAATGTGGTAGTCTTGGTCGCCAGCGACAGACTGTTTGTCCTCCTCCTCCCGTCAAATGATGAGTCGCGGGTCTGGCTGCCAGCGCCATGCCCCAGGTCGGTCGACCCTATATCACCCACCAGACCAGACACCGAGGCCTCCTCCACCCTCCAACCTCGGAGCTCATGCTGATTTAAACATTCTGATGTCCCTTGCGGTAAGACTCCCACTTCTCAAAGTCCCCCTTCGCGTAAGACACATTCGTCTCCTTTGCATCCTTGTCTCTGGTAATACGAGGGCGTTCGCGGGTCGACTCGGGGTGGCGCAGCTCTCTCACCTCCTGCGCGGTCTTGACACTCTGAGCCATGGAGTCGAGGTTCTGGTCCATGGTCTTCGTGCGGTTG
The DNA here is from genome assembly GCA_027569635.1 of Lasiosphaeriaceae sp. G1095. Lineage (NCBI taxonomy): Eukaryota > Fungi > Ascomycota > Sordariomycetes > Sordariales > Lasiosphaeriaceae > Lasiosphaeriaceae sp. G1095. The sequence continues at coordinate 58,763 of JAPDFK010000150.1, forward strand.
GTCTTGATGTCCTTGGACACGTCATAAGCAACTTTGACAGTGCCGACGGCGGCGATGGCAATAGTAGCAGGGTTGTAAGACATGTTGGAAGAGTGGTTGCTTGCTTTTGTTGCTGTTGAAAGGGTGGAAACAATGCCTTGATGTTCTGAGATTCTCTGGTCCTCTGAACTGCTTTGATAATGATGAACAATGATGGTGATGATGGTGTTGCTGTGATGGCGAGACGGAAATGTTTCCAACACAATGAAGCATCCGATTTATATATCAAGATCATGTCTCCCGGAAAGTCCCACTCTGCCGCACATTATGGCCAAGAGCGTAAGCTCACGCTGTTACAGCCTCGACCGCTGTTACAGCCTCGACAAGGTCTGAATGCGCCTACCAACCGAGTCATGGACCTACTATGTTTCGGCTAGGGGATGATTCACGGCGTTGCTGGAGGCAAAGCTTCAAGAGGGCCAGAATTGACCGTGATCTAAAACCATCACCTTGGGAAACCATCTCGTATTGCACTAGAATAGATCATGATGCAGAACTGCAATTCGCAAGTGTTGCCCTGGGATTGATACGAAAGGTGCCTTACGCTGAGTAGCCATTCGGGGCGGCCATTAAGGGGAAAGCAATGACAGCTTGATAAGGCGTAGTGCATATGCAGTGGTCGGATACACTTCATGTTTAGTAACGGCGTCTCAATGATATGTGGCCCAGAATTACGCCGTCACCCCCTCCCTTTTCGACCGACGGCCTGGTCCAAACTTGACCCTGCCGCCCTCGGCGGTTTCTTGAAGGAAAGGGATGTCGGTAAGCTAAGGAACCTTGCCTTTGCTGAGATAACTCCGACGGAAAATATTCCATCCTTCCCTTAGAAAATACAAGTAGAAAAAAAGAGGGTCCCTTTTCTTATCGAAGGCGTGGTTAAATGTGGTGATCTGATTGGCCAGAGACAGCTTCCCCCGGCTTCTTTTCCCATGCCCTCGCTTCTCCTCTTTGACGCTAGCTCCCAGACATTTGATCCTCACCTACGAAATTTGAAGAAGAAAAAAAAAAAACAAGCGATGTCTTCAGTAAAGGGGGGAAAGAAAGTGGGCCGCGAAACCAACTCCCTATGCTCCTTTCTAATAATGGCTGGCGACGGCACATCCTAACGTACGCACATGTTCGGCGTGTCCGAGAACAATTCTTTTCTCTCTCTAAGTCACGTAAATCGTAAGGTGAGTATCTCGGAGTAATTTTCACGTAGAGGCGGCGCATTCTTTAGTCCCTAACCTGTCAATCTCAAAGGATGCGAAAACGCAGACCTACCCGCCAATCCGAAACGAGACCAGCCTGTCGTGAATGGGGTGTGCTTGGAGTGAGTTATGAGCTGTTCGCTCGGCTTCAGTCATCAGGGGCACTGGTGGCACTGGGGGCACTGGTGAGACTCATGCTGAGGATATTGCTATTTGTGTAGGCCGAGTTTCGAATCGGCAAAGCCATAGAGATTGAGAGAGAAAGAGAGAGCTTCCACTTGCCTGTGAATAATTATACTGGAGAGTTCGTAAGGCTGACTCTTTTAAAATTATCCCAACTAATTATTAGGAAAGACCAGCAACGGACATTCAGGGCCCTGTCTGTTACAGAGAAGACGCCGCGCTAAGGCTGTCTGTATTATCTTCAAAGTCAGCCTAGCGGGACCAAACGTCGTCTAAGGCGCAGTTATCGAGCACCCCTTTTCATTCACCAATACGAAAGTATTTTCCCAGCAATCTTCCGAGTAATTGAGAGTGAAGGATAAAGTACCAAGCCAGCAAGTAAACTATCTTAAAAGAGTAGCTAAAAAGCAAAGGTGTTGGGCAACGACCATAGTTTAAATTACATCGAGTAGTATGGTAGCTCGGATGTTCCCACTCACGAGTGAGTATCTTACCAGAAACGTAAGTAGACAGCGCTAACACCTCTCTTATAGGCCCGAACGATATTATTTGTATCCCAACGCACTGGCAAGAGAGGCGGTCTTGTTTAACCGACGCCCCTGTGACGTGTCGTATCATTGCCACAGGCTGGAGTTCAACATGCGTCGAAAAAGGTTCAGCATGGGTGGAGACATTAGGGCCTCCCATGGCGTAGCTTGGTTACCAAGGTAGGTAGGTAGATGGAAAGTGATATGGATAACAGTGCCAGTGCAATTTATCTATCTCCCGTCTGATGTCTATCCTTAGCCGCCAGTTATTGCTCGTCTGATGACAGCTGCAACCTCGTCCTCTGTCATAACAGACAATTATGACATGTTAATCTAGACGCCGATGATTGCCTTTTTCGTGGGTGACCCGGTGCTATCGTGGCTTTGACCTGTGCGGTGGGTGTGCGTCCTGTGTAGGACCTGTGTGGGGGGTGTGCGTACTGTGTAGCACCTGTGTAGGGGGTGTGCATGGTGTGCTGACTGCGGCGGAGTTGGGAACCTCATTCTGCCACCCCGGCTATAGTTGCTACAAAGCAAAAAATAGATCCAAGCTTACCGGGGCTCGTTTCCAGATCCCATGTACAACGCAGCTGGGTTTTCCTTCCTTTGGTCCTCAACCGTTGCTATAAAATTGATTTACTCGTATCTCTAGTAGTAATTGCCAATTTGCTATTTTTTAAATTTATCTGACTGCCTTAATTCTTTCTCAAAAGGACGTATTACCTACGAAACACTAGAATAACGAACGACATTTTCAAGGAGCTGGAATAAATCATGAATGTAAGTAAAGTGCACAACCACGCCACTTTACTGGCCAACAAACCCCTGCAATCTCCTCTTAATAGGGTTATCTTGCTTTATAACAGTAGCAATAGCTTATAGCAAACACAGCCTCAGCTTGTACCTTCTAAGCTTGTAAAAGGCATGGCGGGGGAATAGGAATGTAGTCAATTTTGTATAAACATACCCTGTCAAACGTAACAGAGTTCGGTAAAAGCGAAAGTAGAAAAAGCATACGTAAAGGGTACCTAGAAAGAAGTATAACCAGAATTAGCAAGGCAAGGACTCAACGCATAGACGCCACAGGGTCTAACTACTTCATCATAAAAGGCTTCATAATACTCCCCCAAAACAGTAAAAAGAAGCCAAAAATCGAATCCATCTGCCATTACCCAAAGTCATTTCCAAGTAAATATGCCAAGGGTGGGAGGATATGACCTCAAACCATAGCTTTCATGCGACTAACGGGATCTAATTTTGTAACAACATTTATATAGTGCTTATAAAAGTTAAGGGAGCAGCCTTGCATCCCCGCCTATAAATTTGCAGGTCTCATGCGTCCTGAATCCCCCTTTCCCAAGTCTGCCTTACCAGCGTAAGACCGGCAATACCGAAGGTATAGAGTAGGAAGATAGAGCGTTTTACTTACATAGTACAGCTCTGCTATCTTGCTAGGCTGCCACCGTAAGTGATATCACGATGGAGGATTTAGGGGGCATACCAAAAATGGCTAAGCACAGCCTCTGGAAAAGGCAACTAAGAAGCCTAAGATAAATAACGGCTTGGCTTTAGGTAAGCGAGGAGGGTGCATTACCAGCTTAGCCAGACCTAGGTCTGAAGCGCGCTATACAAGGTTCCAGCGCCCAAACTAAAGAGAAGAGCCTAAGGACATGCTTATCTGCAATGCTTCATTAACACACATCTAAGCTCATTTCACATAAATGCCTTGTCTATTCCCCAAAGTTTGTTCCTCAGCGATCCTACTAAGCGAATTTAACAGATCACGCATCAAGCCCCTTTTGCATTGCACAAACCACACCCCAAAAGCTAAATTCGGCGCATTGTCCGCCGTGTGACGGCTTTTCGAGAGAATCCGCTCGCCTTGGTTTAAGGCTCCATAGGAGAGTGAAGGCTGGATGTTAACACATATTGCAACCCAGATTTCCCCTTTTAATAACCCTTGGACAGTCTCCACTACAAAAGAACGCCTTCCTTAATATCAATTCTGCCTTGCCTAGATTCCGCACGAACTACCGGCTGCTACATAATGGCTGTGAACACCCCCCCCTAGAGCCCGGCCGAGATTTCGGCCGCCAAACACTGCTTACGTTGTTACCGAACAGTTACTATCGTTGTTAAGATCGAATATCTAGTACTAAACTAAAACACCACTATCGTGGTCACATGTATATCCCTAACGCTCTCTTCCATCCGTCTACCCCTCTCTGCTCTCCTCCCCATTCTACTAACTCAAGCATGTAAAACTCGAAATCTCAAACCGAAGTGGCTCAGCGTCAGCTAAAACTTGTACCTTCTAACCTTGCGAAAAACGTAATAAAGTAATAGGGTTGCAATAAACTTTGCATAAATACACCCTAGGAAACGTAATAAACTTCAATGAAAGCGAAAGTGGAGAAAAGGAGAAGGTATTAAATGTCTATTAGTAAGTAATATAGACGAGGGGTAGTCTAAGTTTAAAAGAGCCTATTTGATCCTGCTTCGTGGGCGTACGTGAAGGGTGACTCGGTAAACGTGTGACTGGAGCTGGCAATGCAAGAACTCAACGCATGAACACTATAGAGCCTAGCTAATGCACTATAAAAGATAATGCTTCCCCGGCCAGCACTAAGAATAAAGTGGCGCCTCTCGCAACCGCCAAGATCAAGGGCAAGGCAAAAAATAGGGATGAAGGGATTTGCTCAAGACTTCTGCCACTTCGCGTGGAGAGTTCATTTGGAACGCTTCTCTATCTTCATACGGAAGCATAAGTCTCCTGGTTTCATCTAGATACTGCGGCGACCGACACCAGGCAGGGAGCTAGCATCTGCGCCTTTAAGGACTAAGCAAAGGGCTGAAGTGGTTAGGGTATTTAGACCCGGCCTGCCATCGTTCCATTTTTCTTTTCTCTTCTCTTCATCCACCACCTCTCCTTATTATTGCCCACATATTTTATCACCATCCAGACAAATATGAGACAATCTCATCCAGATATTATACCCTTTAACCTTATCTTCTCGTTACGACATCATACCAGACGTAGACCCCTCCGCCTAATCCCGTCCCAGCTCGAGACTAAGATTGACTTAACAGACAATATAGTTAAAAACTGTATTAACTGCTCTAAGGTAGTCCAGAGAGGCGAGGAAAATGGATATATGTTCGCTTATATGTCTTGTAGCTGCGTAAGTTTCGCCTCAATATCCTATTTATTCTTAGGCACTGACCGTTTGTTATTATAAGATTTCTTGTAGCGAATGTGCCAATCATTTAAGCCACTTAAGCTGTTTCGCCCACTTCCATTTAAAACAGCAACTAATAAAACGGATTTATAGGACAATATGTCCTATTTACCTTAACCAAGCTAGTGTACTTCTAGTAAGGCCATGTAGTACGTGTTAAAGCGCTATTTTAAATTTTTAAATTTTAATAGTATAAAATAGGCCACCCAATTTGCAAGGAGTGTACGAAGCTGGCAATAAACGGACATCAGCAGATCTCCTGTGGGGTGTGTCGGTGTTTGCAAAAAAAGGAGGAGCTTCTAAGAATCACTCCAATACAAAGAGGAATTACAAGATGCCAATGGATAAGATTAAAACCTCAGCCAGCGGAATTAAGTTGGAGCAATAACGGTATCCATCGGGGACGGAATCGTAGAGTAGGAAAATAGCGCCGCTGACCGCTCAATAGAGTGTAACGTATAGTTACTTTCCGTGCTACCATGAAACTCGCGATCTGTTGCCTAAAAGCTCTCAAAAGAGGGGTTTCTACCAGTCCGGCATGTTTTCTCCTTATCCCTTTAACATTTGCCTATCACCACCTTAAAAGTCTACGGCAGTGGAGTCGCTACCGTTACAAAAGTAGGTGCCTATAACAGTTAGAATCAGGTTTAAGAAAGAAGTAATCTAGGTTGATGAAAAAGAGCACCAACACAGCCTCACAAGCGCTGGAAAAGCTATATGGCCGATCGCTGGCAGAAAGGTCTATTCGGAATGTAAGCGATCCGTATATTCGGGGATTAACTGGATTACTATAGTGCTTGAGATGGAGGCGACGCTCGTGATCGCCAAGTCTTGTACAGAAATTGGGATATAAAGTTGAGTTAGGTGGAACAGTAAGTTATTAGTATTACCTTGCCGTTATAACAGGGTCTCTAGATTCCCCACTACAACCTGCACCGCTTTTTAACGGTAGCAAGGCAGACTAATATGGTAAATACGGCTTCAGCTGAAATCCTCGCCTTAGGCTTCGCAAAAAACATGGCAAGGGAACAGGGTTGCAATCAACCTTGCATAAACGTACCAAACATAGTAGATTTCGGTGGGAGCGAGAGTGGAGAAAAGGGATGGTACAACTGAACGTCTACTAACGCGCATGGAGGTTCCAGGGCATGGTTGGTTCACCATGGAAAGCTTTTACAATGCCCTTCCGGAACGGCAAAAGGAAGTCGAGAGGGCACCTTCCTAACATTAGACCCACCCCCACCTTGGCTGCAAAGTCGTATCCATCTGCCATAACTCACAGGGTCAACTTTAGGTGAAAACGCCAAGGATATAAGGGTAATGGCCTCAAACCTTGGTTTTCATGCGACTAGCAGGATCTAATCTTCTAACAACCCCTACGCAGCACTTATAAGAGCTGAGAAAGGGCAGCCTTGCATCCCTCTCTTCAACTTTGCCGGCTTCATGTCTCCTAAATCCAATTTTCCCAAGGCTACCTCACCTGTATCGTGGTCGGCAATACCGAAGGAACGGGCTAGGAAGCTAGAGTGCTCAGCTAACGTGGCGGATCTCCGCACGCTGCCACTACAAGCAGGGTAATAACAGAGGATTCATTGGCATGCTAAAACTAGCTGAACATGGTTTCTTACACGTAAGATTTCTAAGGATTCATTTGGAGATAAAAAAGGTCCTAAACAAAAGCTTTACCTACAATATTAAAGAGCTTGGCTTCGGGGAGTCCAAGAAGGCGCCTCACTAGCTCAGCTATATAGGAGACAGACGCAAGCAGGAGGCGAGCCTAAAGCATTATGCAAGGTTCCCATGCTCAGAAATCTGGGGAGAGGAGCCTGGCTCGCGGAGGTGGTTGCCTTTGCCTCGCAAGCATACATAGCTTATCTCGCATGGATTCGTTCTCGTCCCCTTTTATCAAGGTTGTCCCCTTGGCAATACTCGGAGACTCCTATACTTTTGTTTTTAAAAACGGTTATTTAACTATAGGGAGACTATTTATATTATACCCACAAGTTATTTTGTTTAAAGCTGCAATTGAGAACTTAATTTGTTAATTTAAAATGTATTTTTTAGGAACCTCTATTTCTTTGTCCTTTTACGTCCCTTTTTAATACATACTCTCTTTCTCTTCTTATGATCCGCGGTGCTAAAGTGAGCGTTCAGGCCCTGCGCCGTTACCAGCCTATCTATTGAGAACGGTGCACTGCTAATTGGATACTTAAGACATCCCTTCTCTCTCAACGAGATTAGAATCTCCCCCCTTGCCTTGAAAGAAATGCGTTTGTAGAAGTTTCCATTTCCATCCTAAAATAACGGATCCGAAATGTCGCTAGGAATTTTAATACCGTTTATAATGAACCTTGCCAACGACCTTAACAACTTATAAACAAGAGCCACTAGGGCAGGGTCAGATCTCCTACGAAAGCATAGGAGATGGCCTACCCCCGAAAACTCTCCGTCCCGCCGCTTGGGAATTGACTTTAGCTCAAAGTAGAAGAGAGACGTTGTTATGCACTTAGATATCTCGTCGATAGCCTAAAATAGAGCTTCGTTAGCACGCACTATACACTTAAGCTTTGGTATAACTTTAACGTCGTCCAGCTTTAGCTTAGGGCCTTCGAATGTAACATTTAAGCGAAAAAACCTATCCGTGGCAGACGATCTCTTTATGGAGCGCCGGAACTCTTCCCAGGGCCTGCGACCCTTGAGAAGTGATATATAGGATTTAAAAAGTCGTACAATAAAGCTATTTCCGAAAATGCTAAGGGGTTTGTTCTCTTAAGGTCCGTCCGGGCTACGTACCGTTCCTATCCCAAGGTTGATTAGAAACTGGGGCGCAGATATAGCAGGGTAGACTGCATGGAGCTCCGACAAGGCAATAGTAAGTGGATTATTCTGGAGAACGCTAGCATCTTGCAGAGGGCCTACCCCTTCGATATACTTGGGTTTGAAGTAGCTGCAGAGAGTCAGTTGCCGGACAAGGTTAGGGGATAACGAAAAACCTACGCAAGCGCCGCCATACAGCCTCGCGCGCTATCATTCGTTAATAAGAACTCGCTTCACACAGTCAGTTCACTTACACCTCCTACACGTTCATATCCGTAAATCCCTTATAAACCTTATAGCCTATCCAATTAGCATAGCAAAAAACCTGCAGGGCTAACTCTACGTACTAAGTCTGAACGCTTCCTCTCCAATTCCATTATAATTTGTAAAAAGTAACGTAGTCGGTTCAGAAACCGTGGCCACGGGTAGGCCAATCTTAGCACTAATCGTAATTGCATAGGACGGGTCTAGCATCTTCGTATCGCTGCCGTACGTCTCTCTAAAAACCTGCTCCAGGTACCGTGCACAATACATAGCATCGCCAAATAGCGCCGCGACTATCTTGCCTACAATAGAGAACAGAGGAAGGCTAGCGAGCTGCCCTTTCTGGAAAGCAACGTCAGCCAGACTCTTAAAGGCCGTTGTACATTCTACCGCGCGCTAGCCCTTCAAAAACATCGCGGGGATAATCAGCCCCCCTTCGGTACAAAGTTAGTACTGTTCCTTTAGAGTATCATTATCAACTTACCCGCGCTAATGCCTAAAGATAGCTTAAAGTGCTCCTGGATAGGAATTGGTAAACCAATCCGCTCTTCTAAAAGCTCCAGTATCGTCGTAAGGATGATGCCTCGGACGCCTCCACCGTCAATACACAGGATGCCGATGCCTACAGTAGGGGCATAAATACGCACCACAATCCGTAATTCAACTCGATATAGAAAGCAAGCATTAAACGTAAACAACTATAGGTCGTTACCAATCTCGCCAAAAATCTTAATGCAGATCTCGCAAATGCGGTGTCTGCATTCGGTCCCAAACTGTAGTATCCTCTTGAGGCAAACAAAGCAAGTCTTCTTACTCTTTAGGTCAGCCCATTTATGTGCGTACTTTTGCAAAGTTTCTAGGTGGATCTCGGCCGTACTCTTTCTTGCAAAATATTCTTTGGAAAGGGAGTTTATATTCTTTAGAATTAGGCTAACAAATGCGCTTGGGAGAAAGTGTCCGTTAGGGCGGTCGATCTAAGCAGTTAGTCGCGCAACATATGCACATATATCCCTATACAACGCATAGAAAACGTTATTTAATTTAAAAGCTAAGCAAGCGTCAATGCCGCTCTGTCCGCAATAATGCATCAACGTACTATGCATTCCCGGAGGATAATGATCCAGAAGGAAGGATAACGCAATAGTCTCAACCGCAAAAGCAGTCAAGTCTTAAGCACTCTGCACCTAGTTTACGAAATTGGCTAAATATTGTGCTAAATCTACTACAACTAGATTTAGCAAGCGCAATGCCTTAATAAAATCAAATAGTTCTATTAATAGTAAATAGTCAAACACAATCTCGAAAAACGCCATATAATAACTAGCAAAAAAGAGCAAGCCCCGATCAGCCCTCTTATATTGCATCCTGTCCAAGGCTTTACACAGGTGGCAATGCAGCCAAAAGTGGCCCTTAAGTAATACGAGCTCATTTTTCTTAATCTTGGCGAATCTTAAACCAGAGAAGTATTCCGGTACAAAATTTGAAAACGAATGAGAGAGGTTGGTTAAGAGCTCTTCGGATGCATAAGCTTATTGAATTCCTTCTTTCGTAAAAATAATAAGAATTTTAAGCAAAACGCATTAGATAGCTAACGCTTTGCGAGCTTCTACCCAACTATTTAAGTTCTATACAATATTCTCGAGGTTGAAAGTGTTATAATAGACAAAGCAGAAAAGATCAACAAATGGGAAAAGCAACCGTAAGTAAATAAGGCTTTCAAACATATCCAGAGTCCTAGAGAGAGTGTATTGCCCAATATTTGAACAACATTTGCAGCTTTTGTAAAGTATAGTTCGGCCTTTTAAGCGAACTGGAAAGGCGCTTGCAACAAATACTGGGTTATTTTGCGAAAGAGTCTCGGAATCTAAACAAAGGTGAATGGTACCAGGAGTTATTAAAGTGCAGGGCTCATTAACGGTTAGAATTCTTCCATTTTGCGATTCCAATAATAATACCAGAGCGGGGCGTTGGGAAGACGGGGAGGATAGAGAGCAAACTAAGGTCCGAAGTCGACCCGTCTGCCGAACGATTAACGAGCCCCCTTGGCTTGCCAGACACAACTATTCTGTATGCTTACAAGCCATTTTAGTCTTTTCGGGTAATAGAACAATACAATTGCGCTTTCCTTCTTCTTTATATTATCTAAGCTTTTAATTTGGTCAGGTCTAGTTTATTTATAAAGAGGATGCTCTAATAAGTCCCTATTTTGCCGGGGGCTGAAAACATAACCACGCCAAAAGTGGCTTTCTCCAATTTATTTTGAGAAATGGGTCCAATGGCTACTTTATTCTAGTTAGGATTAAGGGAGATGCTTTTAGGTGATTAGTCTAGATTATTAGGGCTGGAGCCGAATAAAAGGAAGAATGACAACGACTTCGCGTCTCTTTCCTCCATTCCATTCCACAACTCACTCAATCCTAATATCTATGTCTCCACCGCCAATTACCCTTCTTGCAGCATGGGCCAGTCTTATAACGACAGCGAGGTCTATTTGGGAGCTCTCCCAAATGATTAAAAAGAAGTTAGCAAAGCAGGAAATCAGAGACAAAGCACGTAGAGTATATTACAACCTTAAGGAGGTATACTGGTACGGACTGATGAGCGACAGGGAGTATGATCATTGGTATAATAAATATCTGTTCGCAAAGGCTGAGAAGAATCGTAAGTGTTGAAGCCAGGCCCAATCGAACGTTGCAATAACATCCACAGCCACGGCAATAAAAATGGTCGAAACGCATGTTATACTTCTACTTCGTAGCTGGCCATCCAAGTCCCCTCGCTCGAGGTAAGCTAAACTCACCCATCCTGCAATCGTTAGGTCGGAACGCCGAGACCTCGCCTAGGACCTCTCTAATTGTTCAAGAATGGCGTTAAAAGTGTACTAGCTTATGAACTACATTTGAATGTTTATTAGCGTACTATCTCAAAATCTAAGGTAATGTTCGTTATAAGATTGTAGAAATGCTAGAAACGCAACCGAGATAGATTATATAGGATTCTATTTATTTTTTGAGTTCAAATCTAAAGCCACTTTCCCAAAGATGAGCTGCTCAATAGCGCAGTGCTTACTCAAGCGCCCGACCTCCCGCAGCTAGTAAATGCAGTCCCTGTTACAAACTTTCTCACCTCAAACATACAGTAGTGGACTCAATAATCTAAGGCTGAGACTGTCTTATAGGTCTATTGCAAGTACGACAGATTAAGGTGGTTACAATGAACTGTAGACTTCAACCTGACCTTCGCAAGAGAGAGGGCGAATGCCACTGCTGGTCTTCTAGGGTTTGTGAGCCCGACGATCCGTTGTAAGCTATATTGGAGCTGGTGGCTCTACTAGCGCTTTGTATTTGAGCATGAGCTGCATGGGGCTTGTGATTCTAAGGGTTGGGCGTGTGCTTAGGCATTGGTGTGGCTTTCTTCTATGCCTAGAGGCAACAATCAATAGGCAAAACCTCCACACGGTAACGGATTAATATAACTATCCTTTGCAAAACAAAGTGTGAGCTTAAATTTTATAATATAGTAACCCTCCTTAGAGCTATTGATTGTAATTTATACAACTCCTCCTAAGGTTCCGTATACATTGAGCCTCAAACTCTAGAAGACTTTATATTATATATGACTGACTTAATTGACGGGGCAAGTGACCTTCTATCGCGATCTTGCTCTAGAAGGTCTAATTCGTCAACTGGTTTTTGAATTGGCTTGAGAACGAAGCATAAGATGTAGGGTGCTGACTGAAGCTTCTTTAGAGTTTGTCGGCACGAGTTTTGGAAACGATTTTTTACTTTAATCCATTTATTAATAAGCAATATAATTTAAAGCGCTAGATTCCAACTAATAAAGTGGAATAAATATTTGATGCGTTAATATATTAAGAAACTAGGACCATTGGTTGGGTAAGGTATATTTGTTTTATAAAGGTTAAAGAGGCAGTAAAAGAGGTAACTGGGGGGGGGGGGGGGATTTTGGTTCCTTGCAATTCTATTTATAGCTGGTGATATTTTGAACTTGGAAGTTTATATCCTTTTCCGCTACGGAGTAAGCCCTTTGGCTAGGTATTTGGGGAAATCGCCAAGGTTCCTAAAAATATACGGTGGCCGAAAATTCATAGTTCTGTCACGGCGGGCCGTGCAAGCGGCAGCCACTGGCGGGTCCTGTGGCTCATGTGGGGCTGAGGGGCTGAGGGCAGGTGCCCAGGGATCAAGTACTGCGGCGACGTCAAGTACGGCATCCACACTAGCTACAGCGTCGGCTATAAGCTCGCAAAATATAGCGACTAGTACTTCGCTAACGTGGCCCTCGGGTTCAACCTCAAGCTTAGCGGTAACAACCAGCTTCTAAACTCCTCCCGCCGCGGCCTTATCGACGAGGACAAGACTATAGTTGTCGGTATCGATGTTACGCACCCCTCGCCCAGCTCGGTTCCCAATGCGCCCAGCATCGCCGGCATGGTCGCTAGCGTGGACCGCTGGCTGGGCTAATGGTCCGCTGTGCTGGGCATCCAGTCCACGGCCCGTAAGGAGATGGTTTTAGACCTGAGTAACATGCTCAAGTCTTGCCTGCGGCTGTGGAAGGACCCGAGACACAGTAAGCACCCCAGCCTGCCTGAGAACATACTCGTCCACCGCGACGGCGTCTCTGAGGGCCAATACCAGGCTGTGCTAGACGAGGAGGTACCGCTTCTGCGCCGGGCCTGCCAGGACATGTACCCGCCGGCCGACCAGAAGAAGGGGCTCCCGCGCCTGACCGTCGTTGTCGTCGGTAAACAACACCACACACGCTTACGCAAGCCGGGAAGGGGACGCGGACCGGTCGCCGAACCCCATGCCGGGGACGGTGGTAGATCGGGGCGTAACTGAGGCAAGGAACTAGGACTTCTTCTTGCAGTCGCATGCCGCCATTCAGAGCACAGCGCAGCCGGCGCACTACTTTGTCCTGCTGGACGAGATCTTCCGCGCGCAGTATACCAAGACGGTGCTACCACCATTCTAGAATATTGCTAATGTGCTTGAAGCGCTAATGTAGAGCATGTGCTATATATATAGGAGGGCAACCAAAGCAGTAAGTGTGTGCATACCGGCGTACTATGCCGACGCGGTGTACGAGCGGGCGAAGTGCTATCTAAGCGGAGCGTTTGAAACGCCGAACCAGTCGGTAGCAGGAAGTGTTAGTGTTAGTGCGGAGCCAGCAATAGTAAGGAGCGAGGATATATTAGTCCATGCGGGGTTAAACGATAGTATGTTTTATATTTAATTGTTAGCTACGTCTTGGGATATATGTGGATCAAATTGTTAGAAAACGGGGAAGGACCCAAGCAACCTCTTTTCTGGTGAATATATCCGCTGTATTCCGCCCCGTTCACTCTCTATCTGTCAGCTCCGTCCTATCTCACAGCAACAACTTGCCGGAGTCCTCCAAACCCTGTCACTTTAAACTCGAAATACGCCTATATAAAACGCCTCCAAAACAGCTCTAGTTTAGTTCTTAATCGACTGCTTCTTAAAAAACACTTAGCGCTAGCAAAAAGTCAAAACACTACGGTTGTGCACCTTTTAAGCATTACCGCAAAAGCAATTAGCGCACAAACGCAACGAACCATCTAACCCTTCGAATCCTTAATCTAGCCTACCTACCAAAATCTACCTCAGCGATACTCGCACCTAACTAAACCACCGCTCCACTTTCGAAACGATCAAATCGCTAGAAAGGCCGCCCGCCCCGTTTACCCCGTCCAAAAGACCGCGCATCTCGAACCCTACTCCTTTAAAATAAGTACAACAACGTAAGTATTATTTTGTATCCTAGCCAATATGTTATGTACTTGATTATAACCTCTCAACTAGGGCATGAAAATCAAGCCTTTTTTTACGTTTCTGTCACATAGAGTATGTAAACCGTGAACTCGAGCACTAAACTTCTAGCGTATTTAACACAAAATGTAGTGTAAATGTGGATAATCAACCTTAATATAACGCCTTGCCCCTTTATTTGTTTGTAGATTAGCTGCAACCGGATAGTGTTTACCGTATATTAACGCCCAATAAGCTAAAAATTATAAAAAAAATTTAATCAAAGCAATCCTAACTATGCTAGTACTTCCGTATGCTTTACACAGCTTACTAGCGAGCATGCATATTTCAACTTCCTAGTAAGATGGGATAGGGCGTTGAACGGAGGGTACTTCGCTAACTTTGCACAAACATTGATCTTTCCAAGACCCTCCAGTCACGCCTCGGCTCATCGCATTTTCAGTCTCGTGGTTACCTTCTAAGTTGGCACGAGGCAGTGAACTAGTGCTCTTGCTGCAGATTGGTTGCTTAACTTACTAGCTTCCGCACCGTCGCTTCTACAATACTATTAGTGCATAAATACAGTTAGGCGATTATATGTTGTTCTTATAAAGTTAGCCGCCAAATCATAGGGTGCAGACATTTATCGAGCTAAATGGCTTATAATTCGATCCCAGCAGTATATACTTTCTGTATCTCTCCTCCGCTTATTTATATTATAGCCTATCCAACGTTAGAAATTATACGAAATGTCGAATCCAATTGAAAAAACAGAGCGGCAACGTTTAGAGGAGGAGAGAGATGCGACTCTGGCCTGCCTAGCTATTTACCAAGCTGCCTAAGCCAATATTAAGCAAGCTCTCCAATCTCTTCAACGCATTACTGATGAGCGCTAACATTACATTCTAAAGGATAATAAGCACATCATCTCTAGCCTCTTAAAGCTTATTGGAACTAGTGGTTGGCAACCAAGCCGATATCCTCAAACTAATAAACACCAAACTAACGGCAAAGTAGGCGGAAACACCACCAGTCCGCCAAAGCACACCAATCTCGCCCATAAACAGCGAGAAATTCAACCCACTACCAAAGAGCCAAGTCGAATAGGGGGTTGTACAGATTGCCACGGGAATTCCGCCGCGGGCTCGCAAGGAGAACCGCAGGAGGATTCGTTTGTTATGGTGGAGAATCTTAATGAGGGAGATCTAGATGAGGGGCAAAATTAACGATTTCGTAGGGTATTAATATAATCTTTAAACGGCCGAGCTGCGGTTGCAAGAACGTGAGAGATGGTCACGTTCTAGTGCTATGCCGTAATAACATGTTTGCATCCGAAACTCGCCCTTATAAGCGGAATCTTACGTGACGTAATGGAAGTCGGCCATAGTTCCCACATTTCTTTGCCGGGCGTCTTTAACTAGTTCCCGCCGTTGGTCCAAAGTCGCCTCACTGCTGCTCACTCGGTCCCAATTTTTGGGCAAATGTTTTGGAGGGCGATAGTTCCGGAAACCCCAAAAGAAACTCCACACAACTAATCCCAGCCTTCAATTATATATACAAGCAGCGGCCCTCGCCTACCTTACTCTTCGAGGGCCAGGTTGAAGTCTTACACCTTTGTCAGTCATTACTCGCTCTTCTTATTGCCACCATTGTGACCACCTTGATCAGGCGTACCTGCCTTACCTTACAGTTCTATAGAAAGAGTGTTAGACGCTGTCTATAAGTAATTTAGCAAATTTTCACTTAGATATGCACTTAGCCGAAAAGGAAAAAAATAAAAACTGAGATATATAATTACAAAATAGAAAAAGGAGGGGTCTTAGCGTTCGATAATAAAGAAATAAACCTCTAATCACCCAATATAGGCCTCCGCCCCAGGTTTGTTGTTTGACAGTCTACTTTAACTCCTTTGTCCTTTTTCGGCACCTCCTCTTCGCGTTCTTCCTATTGCTCGAACGCTCGGTTAGTACAGTGGAGAGGTTGCTCAAGTCAGGTCTAAGACCTGAAAGCTGATCCATTAATACCCCTCTAATAAGCTCCAGCTCTCTATTTAGGATTACAGCCTAATTTGTAAGTCTTTTGTTCTTTTCTGCGTACCCTCCCTCAATAGCTTCCAATTTAATGCTTATGTAGATCAATGCATTAACGTCGCCTTCAAAGCTCTGGTTTTCTTGCCTTAACTTATCCACGTACACTTCGTATTCTTCATAAGCAATTTTAAGCCTTTAAATCTCTATCGCTGCAGCATTCTGTTCCGAGATAGCAGCAGCCTTCTCTTTTTCTACTTGCTCAATTTGCTCCGTCGTTGCTTGCTTCTAGATTTCTAGGTCCTTAGAGAGGCTAAGAATAACCTTAAACTGGCTAGATATAGTGGTTTTCAGTCCCATTATACTGCGGTGCTTATCTTCGTAGCTCTTTCTAAGATTTGCTTTCAAATAATTAAATATCCTTTCAAACTAGTTAATAACTTGGTCTTTCTCAGCTATAATAGAAGCGAATGCAATAACTTCAGCATCTTTTTGTACCAATTTCGATTGCTATTCTTTTATTGTATATGTAAGAGCTGCCTCTTGCTCTAACGCTTCTTGCAACTTCTCAATCATAATTTTAATAGTATCCCAGTATTCTATTGCTTTAGTTTAAATTATATCGAGCTACAAACGGAGTACATCATTGCGAAATGCTTCTTCGTCGAGGCTTCTAAAATAGTTACCCGCTTTCTTTTCCATCTCGAGTTGTAAAAAACGGTACTAGTATTGGAAGTTGCTATACTTCTGTTCTAAGTCGAATCTGGCGGTGTAGGCCTCGTTTAAAGCAATACGGTATTTTGCAAGCTATTTTTAAGGAATAATGGATAATTTTAATGCAGAAAGATATTCTAATAACTTAGGTAATTGGATAGACATTTTAAAGAACTTCTAGCTATTTAAGTCTTATAATTGGAAGACTAAGTATAAAACATTATTTATAGATATTAATTGTATATAAAATGTCTAAAAATATTTCTTATCTTCTATCCTTTTTCTAAAATTAATATTACTAAAAAATGGTAATTTGAGGTTTAAATTAGTAAGAGGTGGCCAAATATCAACCCTTGCAATAAGGTGGCCCGGCGCCCGTGCACGCGTTCACTTAGGGCTTAGAATAGCAAACGTCTATATATAGAAGTCTAAAATAAAAGAAATGTCTCGCTCCTATAAAGTAAATACAAAGTTTATTTAGCGGAATTGATCTACCAGAGTTTAGTAACTCTATCTCTCTATCTTGCTAGATTCAAATGTTTAATGCTCCTAACAAGACGCTTTATACCGCATAGGGTATAGGTAGTACTACCTCGATCTGCTTTATAGAACGATCCACAATGCACTAGGATCCGTTCTAGGCGGGTCACCCTTATTGTCGGTCTTCCGACCTTGCTATACACTATTGTTGGTATGTATACACATACGAACCTGAACGGCCTCTACGTTGTCGACTCTCAGATTATCCCTTGTCTATCCATCGTCCTCTACCGGGCTATCAGCCGACACAATATTCCCGTAATTCACCTCTGACCCATTGGACGCAAGACCAATTAAAGCGGCCGCGCAACACCATCAAATACATTTACATTGAAAATACTATCAACAACCCTAGGCGGTATTGGCCTACATATCGTAAAGAGCTGGGGCGCTCTGGGCAACGTAATTCCATGAGTGGGCGAGAGTATAAGGAACTACAGCGGGAAATCATTGAGCAAAATACCAAAATCGCTCGGCGTCCTCCTCTTTGTATAGCTCCCCGGTAGAAAAAGGTTCGGTTTGCCGAAAGCGAGGCGGAACTGGGTAGGTCGATAAAGGAGCTGAGTCTAAGTTGTAGTTAGATATAAAATACGCTCTATAGTTCAGCAGCTAGATCATTAACGCTACTAGCTGGTGTGCGAGATTGGTGAGAATTTTCTGGTAGTTGGGACCTCCGTATATATTGAGGCAGATTATATAAATCATAAGCAGCGTAGTACGTTGAAGCTCTTTAAAAAAAACTTTTACGTAACGTCTGTCACAATGCCGACCTTAGGTCTGAGTAAATAGGTTTGTTGTTAGACAAAGAGGGAGGAAGTTACTAAAGACTCTGTTAAGATGGTTAAATACATTGCGCTGACATCCCTGACCGCCTTGGCGTCGCCCACCATTCGCTTGTGCGCCTTGGTGCCGTGACAACGTCGGAAAACAGAATCTACGTTTTTCTAATATCAATTACTATAATTTATCTATTGATTCATGATCTAGAGAGACTCAATTAGCCGTGACAACCCAGACCTCCCTCGTGAACTTCCAGAAGTAAAAACAGGCCCTGGCAATAACAAAGAAGAATTACTGCTATTGGTAACATTGATGATTGGAATTCCAGCAATGCTAAGATTTGTTTGGTATAGTAAAGACAGCAAAGTATTTGTTGGGTAAAGCTGCTTTGTATCTGGAACATCCGTAACCAGCATAGTTGGACTGATGGCTATAGGGACTTGGCTAATAGCAGTACTAGTATTTAAGAATGGTGGTTTTAGAGAGGTACTGCGAGAATAAGGATTCGCAGTATATAACTGGATATTTGCGAAGTCCAGAACTCCAGTAGCCACAACGTCGGCAAATCTAATCTCAACGGTAATAGGCTAGGATGAGTTTATTGTAAGGGCCTGAATAACTTGGGTCCAAAATAAAAGCATGGAAAGAATGCGAAGTTAAGTCATTGTCCCTTAGAATTTACAAAGTGGCATCTTCAAGAAGGAAAAGGATATTCTTAGGGAGGGGAGTTCGAGTTAGTGAGATAGACCGAGCCGTAGTATATATAATTCCTTCCTATAAATAAATACCCGGCTGGGATCCAATATGGCTAAAGGAAGACAAGGATGTGAAATGGTTTTTACAGATCCCAAGTAACTAACGTGAGAACTTGGTGTTGAGAAGGGTTCCCGAAAACACGCCGCACTGCCGCCGAATACTGCTACTTTACAGGGTCCGTATAAAGAGCCAGGAAACGACGGCTTCTAATTATAAAACCATGGGCCGTGTATGGCTGTAGATTTGCTAAAAATCCTTCATGGCTTATTTTTCAGGGAGCTTCTCTAATGAGTTGAAGTTCATACTTAGAATTTTTATTTTATATAGTTGAAGGTGAAATGGGTATTGCTGAATTTTTAGTTAACTTTTTAAGTAGTACGGGGTCGGCCTGTAGCTTTGCGGGTACTGAGGGAGCATTGCCTACCAATACCGGAACTGGTGCTTTATCCCACTGCTAACTCCATTTCGCCTTCTACCGTAATAAGATGGCGAGATCTAATTTATAATAATAGCTATTATTAGCGACTTTAGCCTCGTTCCAAGTCACTTATAGGGCTGTGGTTACTTAAGTCTCCAGTTTAAGCCTCCATAACTATTTTAACAGCAGCTACTTGCGCCTCCGAGATGAGGAATTAGCATTTATAATCACTATCCAGTATACTATTCAAGACCCGCTCCAGCGGTTCTTAGACGGCTGACTGACTTGCCCTCCGTTAGAGAGTAGAAGGTTCCGAATCTAACTACTGATGTTACCTTGCGTTATTTTAGTTCGGCACGCTGCACAGCCTTTTAATCTAAATTTATATATCGCCTTCTGGAAAAAGAAACTCAAAACTAATCCTTACCACCGCCACATTTGATATTTATATAGAATAGTTCGTTAATATCTTTCTTCCGCTCCAGGAATATCTGCTTATCAGAAAGGTGCTTAGCCTTGTAATCGATTTTTCAATTCCCAGCTTGCCTAGAGCATAATCAACTCTTTTGCGCTCGTAATCTTACCTTGGATAAGATAATTACAGTCGTATTTCTTCTGGGCATCCTTAGCAGCGCGCTGGCTCAAAGCTGTACTCTTCCTTATGTCCAAGTGTTAGCCGAAATAACTACTGCCAACCCCCCACTTATGCAGGCATTTAATGTCCCATTGTTCGACAACGATTGCTTTTTTATACAGCCAGCAAAACTAATTAAGACTGATGGTACACATTTCGGCTATTAACTTGAACGAAGCTAATAGAATTACAGGCCAGTTTGTTCCCTCGATAGCGGTAGGAGTAAGATTCGGCCTAAAAACCTTTATGGATTCGATAGGAAACGCCCTCAATTAAAAGACTCTCTTGCAGTTCATTAGTTTTGTATTAGCCTTTTTTGGTTCCAATATTGTATTAAGCGAGTCAGACTTTTTTGATTTCTTAGTCGTCTGCACTATTGTTGCTTGTAGAGGGGAGAAGTTTACTTTTGGAGGAGCCAGTCCTGATAGACTCGGTTTCGAGGATCAGATTTCGACGACTTCTTACCAATGCTGCATCGACTATAACGGGGACAATTGCAGTCTGCAATAAGGTCAACTCATATAAACCTTAACTAACCCGATATCCTTATCTGCCTAGAGAAGTGCTTTACTTCCCGTTTCCACGGCTTGTCCCTAGGAAAACCCATCTTTCGCAGAATTCGCAAGTTGGAGTTAATGTTAGGATTTGTAGAGGGCTCGAAGGTGTTAGTGGCCATGTTCCCTCTTTAGGTATTCTTTACTAATTAACTTTAGCCTTCATTACTACAAGCTTATTACCTCCTGAAACGTGCACATCCTCTCGGTCCGCATCCCATCTTCTGGGGTCTTGCGCTCTAAATACCGAGAAGTACACTCCCGCAGCTCCAGCTTTCCATGATACGACCTATCGTAATGGGAGCAAAAAGGTGGTAAGAGATGTATTCGTAATCCAGCTTGGCTAGGAAGGTGAGAAGACAGTATAGCTTTGCTCTAATAAGTCCCTTTATTTTGCAGATCTCTAAACCTTATCTTCATCTTTCTGCTACAAATCCCCCCCACGTCCACAATACTTATCTCCATCTAGCCTTTGATAAATATTATTTTCTTATTCTTACCTTTACAAAAATCAAGTCCTATATCTGACCCAAAAATTTTCTGGCTAGACAAAGTCTATCTAATATGTACTAATCTATACCTCGCCTTTTAGTTGAACTTAAAAGGCTTAGTTATATAACCTTAAATTTACATTGTCCGTTTTTATTTAGCTTAGTTCTTAAGTGTTATATTTGGTAGGTTAGTCGTGTGTTCGTTATAACTTAGGCATCCTTTTCAGTAGGCTAGGCGTTTTTGAGCTGGGTTGACACCCTTAGCCGTCTATAGGGCCGCCGGCGAGAGTAAGTGAGAGGATCTTAGGAGCCCAACTAGGCGGTAATCTCTCATTACCCCGGGGTTGACCGAAGGTGGCTAAGTCTCTACTTGTAAGAAGGGGTTGGTAGCCAGGGTGACAAGAGTGGTACACAATAGTCGCGAGGTCAATGATGGTCTTAAAATTAAAGTTATCTAATCCTCAATCTCTCTTAACATTAACCCTAAACCCCCACTTTAGAGAAGGACTGTCTAAAACTATACATTTACGTCTAGCCTCGTTAGTCTATGTTTGGGCTCAGATAACACCTGCTGGTATTTATATTGGGGCTGTCTAGGCTGTCCAAAATCTGACAGGTCTTGCTGGCATTTGGCGACTGGACTCAAGACGAAGCCTCCGACTGGAAGCTCCTATTTGGATCTCGCTTCACCAGAGAGCTTATTAGATGAATGTATGAATCGGGCTTTGCGTTCGAGACCACTGGGGGGTAGAGGTTATTATGACAATGTTGAGGTGCGTACCTTCCTCCCTCGTTAAAATGCCTGCCGGGAGCAGGATTAGAGATGCCAATTCCACATTTTAGTGCTCTTGTTCGAGCTTGTTGTTGCCGAGCGTAATTTTGAAGTTGTTGTACAGGTAGCGAAATAGCTGCGGGAGCACCGTGGTGTTCTTCTTGCTCAACTGAATACCGTATGTAACGATACCAATAGTATGTAAAAGAGGATCCTGTATGGGCGGGCAGTAGTCTAGGCTCGGTTGCGTGAAGAACGAGTCAACCGGGCAAATGCCGACTCCCCAGTTGCTCCTATTCCTGATATGTCTTTGCCTGGTCCGCCTTTTGAAAACGGAGGTCCTGCGGGGCACACCAGAACTAGCACCGCCCATCAATTCAGCATAGCACACGGTTTTAGTACCAGTCTCGCTATGGAAGAAAACAAACAATCATTTCAGCCCCAAGCATAGTGAGAATAGAAGGCCTTAAGACTATAGAACTCATATATATATATTAATCCAGCAGAGAAGACTCTAATAATATAGCTTTATTCTCTGAATAAAATTACTTTAAGCAACTTTCCAACGGCTCTTATATGATGCAACCGCCGTTTCTGTGAAAAGCTGAGAGCCCGTCCAACGGTCGTGTTTGACAAGACTTATATTTTTAAATAATATGAAACTTGGGGAGGTACTATGATAAGAAACTTGCTTCAACTCCCAATAATGCAGATTCTGCGTTACTATATTTGGAAATTAAACTAGAATACAATTTTAGCTATTGTTGGCCCAGATATAGTAGCAGCAGTCAAGTCGTAGATATTCTCTGGCATTTTGTTTGTCAACACTGCTACTACGAACCCCCATAGTCCATTAGGGACTGAAGTTGAGCCAGAATTACGCGACGTCAAGGTAATCGGCGTATAGATCGGCTCCTGAAGCCAGCTGACCCATCCAATAAGAAGTGTACCATTGTGGCTTTCGGCTGGAACAGGGTCCTATGTAAAGTTGACACTCGTCCCATTTCGCGAGGATACCTTGAGCCTAGAAGCCCTCTGAAGTGGTGGTTGCAAGGCGCAAGATTCGGAGGCTACGAAAGGAGCGAGCAGGTTAAAGGCCCATTCAGGGGTGATCGGAGTTATGAATGGGATACGTTTGAGGGCCTGACCGGCTACCGACCCTGGCAAGCTTTCTCGGAGAGACCGGATGATTGCAACTGCGGCCAACGTAGACGGGATAGACGAGTCCAGATAGTGGAGACTTTGGGCCCATGATAAGAGAGTCCCCACCCTGACAACCTGGATTACCTGCTCAAGCGCAATAAGGCTGCTAGTAGCGTTAGGCAAGCTGTAATTGCAGGTAGGGTACGCCCCGGCGTTTTCGAGGGCGTAGTTAACAATAGCACGACTAGCTTCCTGCTTTAAAAATGTAAACGTCGCCTGCCTCTTGCTATAACTAACCCCACTCACCTCGGAAGCTTGACGAAATATGGTACTGTTCGTCTGTATTACTAGTTTGTCCAGAACGGAAAGTTCCAGCCGGTGGATAAATGAAAGGATTTGAAGGGCTGCTGTGCTATTGCTAGAGTGTTCCGTGGCGTAAACGGCACCAGCTGCCGCCAGAAAGATGAAAGGTGCGACGAAAAATCTTATAGTTTATAGGATACAAATAATAAAGTTAATTAAGGAAAAATAAAAGAAGTTAGAAAGTGAAATGTTGCATGAAAATCTACTGAGGGATATGACCACTTTTTGAAATCTGTAGCGCTGCCGGCTGTGGTAGGCAGTCTAGCCTGCAGAAAGGCAGTGCATGCTATAATTAGACAGTGTGTATAAATGGCGCCCAATGTCTTTTTCGGAGACATTTTTTAAAAGTAATAATAGTGGATAAAAAAGGCCACATCCCTGCGGAGATTATACAGAAGAAATGTTTTTGGCGTCCCCTTCAACCGAATTCCCAATTTCGACTCATCTCTGTAGTATCGTATAGACGGTGTTGCTTCTTTCATTGTTGTGTCCCATTAGTTGTATAATAGTTATTGTGAACATGGCAAGTTCAATCCAATCTTAAACTAGCACAACGGCAATAGCAGAAGTATCGCCTTTACCTACAAACAGCATAGGCGGAGCCTCTATCCCCTTTGCGACCGGACTTCTAATTGGCTTGAATGCGGGAATTGTTATTCTTCTTATGCTGGTGGCGGCTATATTAGTTTTGCTCGTTCGTCGACGTAGGAATGAACAGATACGACCGCCAGCCGATTCAGAAACCAGACCGATTAATTCGGATCAGACGTCACCTGCGCCTGTAGAGATATATAGCATAGACCATTCATCATTAGTTGGCCCAGCCGAGAATCGATACTATCCTGAGACTCCTCAGATCTTGATCCCCGGTGGTGGGATAGATATAGCATGGAGTAAGAATTATTGGAGGGGACAGGTGCACGAAGAAAACCTGTGGTATAAATAAGAAGTAAAGGCCAATTCTGCGAGTAGATACAGTTAGCACGTTATCTTACATTATACCAAAACATACCACAAAACGCTTGTCCAGCACTACGCCCGCAAAAACGTTCAATATCTTATAGCCTAGAGAAGCTCAATGGCCATGACTATGTTATGTAAGCAACATTCGATTCAATCGATTTCAATGCTATTGCAGAAATCGAAGAATGGAGCGATTTAGAATACATTTCCAGCTGGGAGCTTTAATTATTGGATTCAATAGTCCCTTCTTCAGCATCAGCGGCAGTGCCTGAAAGCTGGCTTTTATTGGAGTATAGTGATATCCGAATGTTATTGAAAGGGGGAGTCCATTGCGCAATATGGGAAGCCGACGATCTGCATCCAGGTTCCTGGCGAGAAGGAGACTCCAAAGCAGAACCATTCAAGCGGGGATTGCACTGGACGCTCCAAGGCGGTTGTGGGGTGGTGTTGGCGTCATGTTCGCATATATTTGTCGGCCAGTGTCAGAGATGCTTAGATCCTTCCATATTTTTCAGAAAGCACCGCTGGATGCCCTCGTCACCCCAGGTTACTTCGTGTCGCGGCAAATCCCGAACCTCAGGTTTTGAGCATTCATTTCCAGCAAGAACTTGAAGCTCACCTACCTGCTTCACTAGTTATACATAGTCCCGGCTTCGATCTTCCAAAACTTTGGGCAGGTCGGCAAGCGTCCCATACGCAACAGCCTAACCGCTCGACCTGGTTCCCATATCTAGTACCCGTTTGGCGCCTTCGGTCGAGCTCACAAATAGCTTTCCCCCCGTCTTGTTGGCGCCGGGAAAGCTCCTTTCGTTGTAACCAGCCCTCGGATAAAGGCTTGTTTTCGCGAACACGCACAAGTAATATTGAAGCATATATACTAACTTCTCACCTTATATCGCTCATTAATTCACCCAAAAGCAGCTCGCGTTACCACCCTGCGCGGTAGGACGTCAAATCACTTTTGCAATACCCCATATTACATTTTAAACACCTCGGCTTGTATTGAAAGGTTCTTCGTAGTAATTAACAGCACCATTCCTAGCACAACATCTATAATAAGAGGATGGTAGTCATAACTTTTTAAAAAGGGCAGAAAGCTATTGAGGGGGATTTTGTCAACTTTGAATAAGGGATATAGTTAGTAATATTTAGCTGGTAGCTCTTTGCTGCTTCAGCCTTTCAAGCAAGTAAAATTTATAAATGAGAAATAACGATAAAGATATAACTAGACTTGTCCTTATAATGCTGACAGTGACTTGGGCACGTACTGGCCAGTAGCCGCCTTGGGCTGTCTGAATGTTTATAACCACCGTTATGAGCCCCATGACGGAATTTAAGAGGCAGGGTCTCAGAGGAATTAGCCTAGTGGTTTCAAAGTAGTATATTTAGGATATACAAGAATAACTTTGTCACTAGCCAAACGTAATTGTGCTTTAAGTTCCACCATAGCCACAAAAAACCAACTGCCCCAACAGTGCAGCAAACTAAGGCCACCCAGAAAAGTGGCATTTTCTGCACTGCCTCCTGAAGAAGTCTTCCTAGTTCGACCTTTCCGAGGACTATTGCTTTGTTCAGAGATGTAAACGTCCCGGGGAATACGACAAATCCAGCAAGGAGGAGCCAAGAATACAGCGAAGCAAGCACGTTGTACTTAGACTTCACGGAATCGGCCTCCAATACCTTCCGCTCGTATTCCGTGAGTGTGTTATTACTGCTTTGTAACATGTTTTGGGTTTGATTCGAGAAGATGGCGCGGTGTTGAACGGAGCCCATGCCCTTAGTATCACAGCGCGTGTTGGATCCTAGGTTGGTATGTTGTAATGGTACGGGCAACCTAACTACAGTAAGGCACTAAGACCCAGATATGGGGGACTGGTGCTAAGGCCTGCTAGGGCACGTGCCATATAACATGGCATAGGCTATGCCTGTGACACTTGGCTATTTAAATAACTCTCGCGGGGGCCATTTCGAGTCTCCGAGACAGGGATCCTTTTTCAGCTGCCTAGTAGATTTTCGTACACCCAGACTCCAAGGGATGCAAAGACAAACCCAGTCCTAGGAGGCTGCAACGCTATTTTAAGATTATAGCACATAGTAATAGAAGCTAAGGGTGCTTTTTAAAGCTTTTGGTATATATAATACGGCCTCAACTTTTTATAAAGCTAGCATTCCTCTCTTTAATCCCTTTATTATTCTCCCTACTTCTTAATAGATATATTTAATACTTGTGTTTATAACTACTTATTATATCTTAATATCAACGCAGCATACCTTGGGTATTACCCCCAATATTCTCCAAGCAGTAAAATATCTCCTCCCTTATCCTGTTAGTTAAGCGGGGATGCTAACTATAAGCAAGAAAACTAAGGCGGGCGGACCTCAAGTAAGCCCGCAGACAAGACAGGCGAGGCAGACAGGGCAGACGGGGCAGACTGAGCAGATGGGGCAGATGGGGCAGATGGGGCAGACGGGGCAGACGGGGCAAACGGGGAGATTAGGTTTTTCAGACAGTGTCAATGCCCTTAGAAGACTGATGAAAGTAAAGAAAAGGCGAATCGACGTGTGGAAGGCGCAAGGGGATCCACGAGTACAGAAAGCCAAGTTACAGTGGCATCCTTCAGTCCGATCGGCTATCACTAAGATATTTGACTTGCGCCCTAGGCGTGATAGGCTGAGGGTTAATTATAAATAGTGTAAGATAAGGCAGGTACGCCTAATCAAGGCGGTCACATGGTAGCAACAAGTAGGGCGAGCAATGACTGACAAAGGTGTAAGACTTCAACTCGGCCCTGGCCCTCGAAGAGTAAGGTAGGCGAGGGCCACCGCTTATATACATGGTTGAAGGCTGGGCTTCCTTGTGAACATGTGGTCGCGTGGTGGCCTGGCTTTCTATAGCCTATGGGGTGTGCGTGCGCACGGGTGGGGCGTTACAGGTGAGTTAGGGGAGTGTGTGTGTTGGGGGTGCTCTGGGGTGCTGTAAGATGGGTTGGTAGCCAGGGAGATAAGAGTGGTACATAATAGCAGCGAGGTCGATGATGAGCAGGTATGATGTATTAGCAACACTGATCTCTGGCTCTCTCTAATTCCACGGGCACGCAGCCCCCTCTTTATGCCCCAAGTCCTAGGCCTGTGCTCCTCTCCCAGCTCCATACGAGCCACACAGCCCGCCACAGCTCTACTAGCACAACCCGCCATGACAGTTGGCGTAGATAAGTGTAAGGTGTAGTAAATGATTTTTAATCTAGCAAGAATCTGTTTATGCAGAATTCGATTGGGCTAGCTAATATATATTAGTAGCGTATTTTATTGCGCTATTATTATTTGTACTTTACCGTTTAATAAATACAGGTTATTCGCAATACCGGGGGAATTATTATCATTTTACCCTCTTCTTAAAAAAAGAAAAAGTTAATATAAAACTTAGATTGAATAATTAACTTAAAATAAGATAACATATAAATATAGTCTTAACAACGTTTGCTTACTATATTCCTTGAAGATAAAACCTAAATACAGATGTTTGTAAAGCCTCTACTATTTCGTGTTTGCGTTTAGTAAGTGTCGTTTGTACTTTTTGTCCAATGCCAGCCTCTAACTGCCCTTCTAATAGGGCATTCTCCTGTACCGCGAGCCGTGCTAAGAGAAAAGCACTTAAACGAATAGTATTTTCAGCTTTTTCCGCTTTTACGCCTAAATTCCCCGGCTGCTGCTGATCTTCCTTACGAAGATACCGAGCTGCTAACCTTTCCTCCTTTACTAAGCTAGCGAGCCAGTTGATAGCCTTAGTTTTCTTAGTAGTGAAGATTGCTTTGCGATATATTGAGCGATTAACAATGACGTTGTTAGATACCTGAATTTTTGGCGTAGTTATGTTGTCCCGAGCGTTCCAATTATAAGCAAAGACAATATGAGTTAGACCATAGAAGTAAGGCTCATCCAGAACAGCGGATAATATAGGCCTCCTCTGTAATTAGAAGTGTGCTATATTCTGTAGGTACGTACAGCCTGGCCCAGGTGAGGGCGTTTGTCTGACATGGGGCACTGAATCGGGCCCTGGCATATAGTACTTATTTTAGACTATCCCAGGTTTGTAATTGGACGGGGTGGTGACCGAGTTAGAAAATGGCACCCTTGGAGCACTAAATGGAGGCTGAAAATACATCCCTACGACCTCCGAATCGTCAAATTTTAGCCACCATCTATTTTTGGCGACCAGAGTTAGCCGCTTTGCTCTTATCGCAAAGGATTAAGGGCTGCTTGCAATTGATAACCCAAAGGCAGTGTACTCCAGGTAGATTCTCTGTGTTGCAGCTTTCGGTTTGTCAACCAGAAAGGGGCTCAGAACTGGCAATGACGATATGTGCTGTGCTGCAGATCTCCTAAAGAGTTGCAGCCCTCTGCAAAGAGATCAAGTCGGCCCTTATGGCCGGCCAATTGAACACCCGAATGGTCTATTTTAGCCGCTAAATTACAGGGAGCCCTGTCGTGTGTCGGGATGCATCCTGCCCTCTTCTGACCTTTTTAGGGGAAGCGTTGGTGCATTCTATTACTTGTCTTTTGCAAATAAGAGATATAGAAAAAAAAGCCTACTTGTACAAAAAAGAATCGAACACTGCACGTGCCTTTGCATGTGCAAACTTTCTAGTAGGGGAGACTTCTGTAAGTTGTGCTGCTATTATCCTACCCCTCCCCACCAAGTAGGCTAATGGATGAGAAGCGGCCGTATTAGCTCTCAGCGTAGAACGTATCAGACCCTGACCTTGCAAAACGACATAGTTTATGCTGTCTAAGGGAGATAAGTACCTAAATTCAATTAGTGGATCAACAACGCAGGGTATGGCGTTGGAAAACAAACTTTTTGAACACAATGTACAACATTGTTCTCTCTATAAGTAGCTAAATATGAGCCCTTATATTAAGATATTATTAAACAAATCATAACTACCTTGATTTAGCGTACTTGCTATTGCTTAATATTTAATATGAAAGGTTTTATTTTCGCTGTCACGCTTACCTTATCAATTTCCAGTCTTGCTATTCCACTAAATACGCGATAAGGCAGTATTATTTGTAATGTAGGGGGATTGGTTCAAGTTATTGCTTTGGGGGCAGCTGGAGCTAACAATTCATTTATTGTGCAGCTAGATAACTAATAGCACAATATATGTTAAATCTCTTCCGAAAATCTTAAGAGCTCCTAAAACTAAGCTTTTAAAGCCAACGTTGAGTACCTCAGCATATCACCACTCTTATAGCCTAGTTTTCCTACTATTCATTGCAACTTCCACTGTATTAATACTAGTCTAGTGCTGCAAAATAAAATTTTTATTAATTTGATAATTATGTTTAAAGTTGATCCTTTACAGTCTCTTGCCGGTTCCCTCCTTTCTACTTAATCATTATTCTCTACAAGATTTACAGAATAACCATAATTCTTATTAGTAGATCAATTAATCACCTCTTTTCACACAACTTTTACTTCCTCAAGAACACTAGTGCCTTCAATAGAAGTACAGGTAAGACTAAATAAAGGCAAACAGGAAACGGTAGAATGTAAACTTTCCTTTAAACCATATCTCTTTAAGCAAGTGTTATCTAATTTTAATAAAGATATGAAATTCGAGGTTGAGGAAGTATGATTTCGCCCTAGCTTTATAAGGAAAATAAGAGAATTACGGGAAAAGTATAGATATAGAAGGAGCCTTATTGTTTAGATTAGAATAAAAGGGATATTTGTAGAATGTTTGAGTTATTGTAAAAAACTAAAGCTTATTTATACTCTAACTTTAGCAATTCTTAAGCAACTCGACTATCCTTTCCAACAACCTTACAGTCCCATCTATGGAAGTATGCACAAGATGTAGCCTTCCTGCAATAGTAGCGGCACCGATAATATCCTCCCCATCGATACAAGTTCTCAACGTAGGCCCCCATACACCAAGGATCCTGAAATTCCTGCAAACCGTATTAAGTTCTAATTTGCCCAAATTAGAGAGCACGCTTTCACAATCTGTCGTGGTTTTTATAAACTCTGTTACCGCTTCCGGGCTGGCGTCCCGGCGCATTTGCAGTTCCGCTGCGATAGCGAGACTGATGGCCGAGGATGTGCTGCGTATAGAGGTAATAGTGTAGTGCAAAGCGCGAGCTTCGTCCTAGAACTATGCAGATATAGCCAAAGGCAAAAGCGGTAGAGACGATGTAATAGCTACTATAATATAAACTCCAATTTGAGAACTAAGCTGATTGGAAGGACGGGCGAATAGACGGGCATTGATGGGAGTTATCACCCTAAAGCCATCCGCAGGATAAATCTTCGGTGCCAGTCTATAGCAAGCTTGGGCCATTATAGCGAGGAGGGCGGCGTAGACGGTCGTTTGCTTTCGTCTCGCTTTGGTGGAAATGCAAGCAGTGGTCTCGGGCGAAAAGACGTACGAGCATACTTGAGGAGCTTCGCTTACTTTTGCCGCCCACTCATTTCGCGCTGCTGGAAATGATAGTGGTTCGGCACCTTCGGCAGCAGCAACAGTAGTAGTAAAATCTTGTCCAAGCCAATCCTCTATCGTCTCTCCCTATGGCTCTTCTACGGCCAGCTGTTGGTCGGAGAGCAAAAGTAGCAGGTCTCGGAGCACTGTAATGCCAGAAACGCCATCTGCCACCGCATGATGGAAGGTCAGTACTAGGATATTTTCCATCCTGTCTAAGAGCGCGGCTACGCGGAACAACTGCCCGCTTTCCTCCGCAAACGGCGTTACGAGCTCCCCCCTCACTACCTCCTCCTATCTTATCGACTCCAAGTTAAGCACCTTAAGGGATGTAGATTTGTAACTAGAGACGAAGAAATGCTGACCGTTTGGGTTCTGGTGAATGGAGAGTGTGAGCTGCTTGTGGGAATGTTCTAGGGCTTCAAGACCGGCTTCGAGGTGGTCTTTGGTGAGCTCCTTATAGATTTTGGCGACGATTGAGAAGGTTATACAGCCCACGGCCGAGTAGGCTGCGTACATTTCCTCAACGCCTCCAAGCGGTCGGATGAACTGGAAGCTTGTAGCTCCCTCCATAAGATAGAAATAGAGTTTAGAATTTGGATATACTATCGCCTATCTTTTGAGTAGCTAGTTTTGGGCTTTATACATACATCTCGTTGTATAAAGAGTTATTTAAACGGCTAACTAATATACATAGCCTCAAATTAGATTCCATTTGTCCATAGTATATGATTACGTTTTATAAACTCGTATCTTTCTATAGTTTAGTTTCAGGGGGACCAGATCCTACGAGTTTGCAAAAACTTGGAATATTGTCCAAACCTGTAGTTCATTCATAGAATATGATAATTTGGGACGATGACCAGGCATAATTATTATTAGCAGTAATTGCCCCACTTAAGAAAGATTGTGCACACCGCCGCCCTAACGTACCGATTAGGTAAGACTGATAAAGTTACTATGACTTCATGCATTAACAGAAAGCCTTGCAATTTATTCACTATAGTATTAGTGAGCTTGATCATTAAACTTGTTCGCAAAAAAATTGCGGGGAATATTAGGCGGTTATCTCAAGTCCACTAACAAAAGCGCTTGAGTAAACGAGCGGTCACGCACCAATTTCGTCCGCCATTTATGGCCATGCGTATTGCCGAACGGAGACGCTTGGAGAATGTAGGACAATCTAAAGTAGGTACTACCCCTGCGTCTTTTGGCCATGGTGGCGTTGAGGGCGATGCATATTATGCATTCTGCTGCAGCGACAGTCCTCTGCCTCCACCCACATCAGCAGTCCACCAGGGCACCTGTCAGGCCGCCCGGGGGAAGATGCTCACCCATGAGGCGGCTCGCTCAACGGTCTGCTGCTAATGCACTGAGACGCTTAAAGAACTATAGGGTCATTTTCAATACACTAAGGCAGTTCTAAATAATAAGATGAAAACTTATTTAATATGACATCGGGGCGAAGATTATAATGACAACACTAATTACCATTCGGGGCTATTTACCAGATATTATTTAGGTGAAATGGCAATCTTGGCGTCGTCGCTGGCGTATCGTTACCTTAGCGTTTCCCCTTAAATACACGTCTAGTATTACCCTCCATTCGAAGAACGCGGACTATAGGAGGCTGCTAGGTTGAGTCTTTGCCAACTTCCATCTTGAATTTAGTAAGGACTATATTCGTAATGCATTCTAGCTCTCTGTTTTCAAGTTTAGCGAGGCACATGCTCGACCTGTTACTTATCGCCCTTTCGTTAATCCTCACCAACAAGGTTACGACCTCGAGCCTTGGGAACCGCTGTATGAAGCGGACGCCGTTGGCCAGTATGTCCGGGCGCTAGCTAGGCTGTGAACCCCAATCCATCTTTAAGAATCGGAGGTTTTGGAGCTGCCCGAACTCGAATTCGCTCACTTGATCAAGCCATGCCCGGCTGTTAGTTGATTGAAGAGCCTGAAAGAGCCGGATACTTACATCCTCGGCGGACATATACTTCGTCCTTTTCCCAATTTATATACACAACACCTTCCTTCTTCTCCCGTTGGCGTAGAAATTGGTATCTCCCGATATTGTAATGCCGAGCCTCGCTACAAACTTGCAGGACAGCGGGGACAGGGCGCTGAAAAGAGAAAGATGACTTGGCATTATTCCAGGTGCGGGAAACAACCGTCCCGGGCAAGGCATACTCCCAGACCTGTAAGCGCAATTCTGTAGGGAGAGAGGGGAAGAGATGGAACTCCAATGATTTCGTGTCCGCCATCGTTGCCAAAAAAAAAAAAAAAAAAGAAATGGAGGAGAGGATAGAATGGGCAGGAACACTAAATATCGGGGGAATCTACACATACTAAGGAGGTTCTTTTTATAAAGGAGATCCGAAGTTCCTGAAATTCGCCAATATTAAAGGAGCTTTATAAGACCGGGGAAGAGTTGTAATGGTATAAATTGTGTGGGATATCAGCAACACTCATGCCGCTGACTTGCGTAGGTGGATATGTAGGATTCATACAATCAGTCCACTAGAGTACGGCAATCCAGACTGTCGGGTACCTGGCGATTCTATTATTGGTCAAGGTAATTCGAGCTCGGGCAGCAGCGGCAGTGGTGGAGTCGAACCATCCCAAATTCGATAAGTGCAGCCAAACTAGAGTAGTCTCTATTTAGACAGGTTTTAGCGTAATTAATTATGCATTAGTAGAGTTGATCAAGAGAAAAGGTTACTCATCGACCGAACGCCGCCTGTTTAGCAGGGCGTTATCGTTGCTCCTCAAAGATAGACCGCTTTTCCAATGACACGCTGGTTGCGGTTCTCTCTGAACTTCATATGTCTAGCGCTACGGAGGGATGACCGCTTCCAGGGAAGGGAAGGACTTGCCGGATACTTTACCAACTTCAGAAAGCATGTGAGGGAAGTGACGTACCCGTCAACTAGCGGTGTCGTTATCTTTTTCTCCTCCTTTACCAACCAGGAATTCGGCTTGTTGGCGGGGACGTAGCGCTAGTGCGAGTGCACTGCCGCAAGGGCAGGTGCACTACGAAGAAAGGATTCTAAAATATCCGCATCACGTTTCAATCACATGTTCTAGGAATACGGTTTGTCTGACGTAAGGGCACTCGCATTCCAAGGCAGAGGCAAAGGCGAGACATAATATAGAAGCTGACTGATGACCCAATCAACTCTTCCGGCCTCTTGGCTGCATTCCAATCGGACATTGGTTAGCCAAAACCCCTTTACCCCCCCTCTCTCGCTATTGTGCCACCTACAAAGTAGAAGCAAGCTTGTATTTGCAGACCTAACAATAAATACGATATAGTATCTTTAGAGGACAAGGCATCGGAATAACTTGGGCTTACAATGAAAGCTGTACGGCCGAGCAGCGTCGAAAGGCGAATATAGCGAGATAAATGCCGCGGATTGCGTGCAGCTCATATAGGTAGGTTAGAATATATCAACCGGGAATGATTCTAAACGGGTAGCCCAGGAGAGTGCGTCGGCATTGCCATATAACTATCAGATGTCCGACTGGTCACCAGCAAGTATGACTAATACTATTGGAGGGCTGTCCCGCACATACAACATCTCTTCTTAAAGTAGCTCAGTGATCAAACTCTCGGAGCATTTAAAAATCTCTGTAGCGGAGTCGGGGAATCCTTCGAGGCTGTACCACGTGCTAAGAGGAGGAATATAACGCCAACGATGGGAGAGAGTGGACAGACTAGGGTAAGTTAAGCATCTGAATTGCATCTTTTACTTCTAACAACGGAAAAGTTCTCTGCTAGTAGTGCACAAACAATCTTCAGTTCCCGCATTGATAAGCTCCAAGAGTTGAACGCGGATCCTGCGAAGGAGATCTCTCATCTTTGAGATCGACTGGCGATAGAGGCGGAAGCGAAGGAGAGGTCAGAGGCCGAGCTGCACCGTATTAACAATACAAACCACCTGTTGAAGCAGGGTTATCTAAAGAATGACCTAGTAATGTTGCTATTTTAAAGACGTTAGCAACAAATATACTAACGGGATTAGAGAAGTATTTCCAACAATTGAGAGGTTAAAAGATGCGGCTACCTCTAAAGTAGATAGCTGTTTTTAATTATAGTAAGAATAATATATATTTATATGAATACGTACTTCGTGGAGAAATAATAAAATATATTACTTTTTCAAGCGCTTTCTCATATATTTCTTTTTCCTATCCTAGTATCGCCCTCTTTGTTTTTATATTTTCTAACTGCTTGAGGTGTTGTATATCTTCCATATATTTCATTCTCTCAAGGAGCTCGTAAACTATCGCCATGACTTATAATCTCGCGCTCGGTGTTAGATCGCTGCCAATGTAGTAAAGAGGCAAAACACTGCAGATCGGCAATGGCCTGCATATCTAGCGTAGGATCTCAAAAGGAGACCCATGTATCTGAACGCGACGTTGGAAAGCCGGCTAGGGAGACTTATTAAACACCTTTAAAAGATGCTCTCGGCAGTTGACAAGCCTTAATACTTCACACAGAGCCCCTTTGAATTCTCTATAGACATTTTTCATCATCTCTGCCCAATTTTCTATACTGGTAACTGCATTTTGGATCTGGTTAATCCTTGATTGCATCCCTTCTACCGATTTTTCAAGATCCTCGAGCTTCGACCAGTTCCGGCCAGGCTGCCGCAGCAGCGCAGGATCTTGCAGCTGCTCAAGAGCCTTCTCCAACGTCTCTAGCCTCTGGACCTATGACGCTGAGTTCTCCTTAGCTTCTGGAAACGTTGTGTTTTGTAGGAGTGAGGGATGGATGGGGAGTTGTAAGGTCGTATAAGGAAGAGTGGTAAAGGTATTAGCGTAGCTCTGAGAGGTAGCGTCTGGGAATTGAGGTAGAGAACTATCAAAACCGGTTGGCATGTTGTCGTCGAGGGTGCCTCGGTGCCAGTTGCTAGATTGCTTGGACTGATAAGTACAAGTCGTTGCCGGGAAGATGTTGGTATCCATTGAGCTAATTATCTGAAAGGACAAGACGATAAGCTCCAAAAAACTGAAGACCGCACTTTCTAATTATGGCGTCTTTTATATAAATCACCGTCACTGGCCTGACGCCGAGATACCCAATAGCTCATCGGAAGGTTTATATCCCGCTTCTTTTTCTGGTGGGGCTTTGGCGCTTTCTATGAGGCTGAGTAAGAGTTAGCGTGTAGAGCAAATCCTTATTAGGGTTGAGAAACTATTTATCTAATAACTATTTTTAAGATAAGTTAGCACCATCTCTTACGGGAACAGTCCCCATACGTCTAAAAATAAGGTCATCGAATTTGGATCTTTAGTAGCTTTTGAGGGGGATATAGCCTGGGGTTGAAGAGCTGTTTTAGGCGATTTGTTAAACGGTCGCGGATCTTGGAGATTATAGCGTAATTACTTGGAATTAAGATACTAGATTCAGCAAACCTTGGCACCCAGTCGATATAGTATAAACTGCTGCTCATTTATCATAAAGCCGGACAACGAACACACATCAGGTTTCCACAACAGCTTCAGTCCTCCAGTTTAGACCCATTACGATGTCTGTTTCCGCAAACGCAACACACCTACGTGGCCCTGGAAGAGATGAACTGCAAGATGTAAGAGCCCGTATCTAACCATTGGCCCTCCATTTGACTCACGTGCAGGCAGAGTCGTCCGCACCTAGGCTACGCAAATAACCTCGGCGTGCACGCCCGCCCGCTTGCCAGTGGCTTCCCACCTGCCAGTGGCTTCCCGCCTGCCAGTGGCTTCCCGCCCGGACAGTGGTCAAATGCATCAGAGACTCTAGAAAGGACTTACACTAATTTCTCCAACACACTTTCGGACTACTCACAAACGCTAAGGCGTCTATTCAAACAATACAATCTAACGCACTGGTGGAGGGAAAGGTACGAATGTCTCTCAGCTGATTATAAGTACTTGGATGAGAGATATAGAGAGGCGACAGCAAAGATTCTCCAGATGGGTATAGAGATAGCGATGAGGAATGACGCTATTCAAAGCCAGGAAGATTTGATTGCGCTGCTGGAGAGCGGACGAGTGGAAATGGCCAGCCAAAGCCTTGTGACAACGCAACGAGAGAATACGGAGACAGCTAGTGCACCAGCCAACTTGTATAACTAGATTAAATTGTCTCAGCCTACCTAGAAGGAGGGGCTGGCAAATTTAGCTAAATACTAGTATATATATTTAAAAAGTTTAATTTCCTTCTGTAAGAGTGGTAACTAAATACTCGTATCTAAGGCATACAACGCGTATTTATAAGGTAATACATTTGGTACAAGTCTATCTTCGTGTGTTACATGCTCTAAGTTCTACTGAACCCTATCTGAATGGTGTACTTCCGTTTCGTGACGTTGTTGACCTTCTGGGCCTTATTAAGTTCTTCATTATCCTCAGGTTAGGGAATATAAATATGAGGGTCCAATGCTTCAGCGACGAGAGAAGGAGCTAACAGTTAGAAGTTAATAAGGTTTAGCAAATATAACAACCTAGACTACTCTTTAAAGGGATTTAATTCTAAAATTAGCAATAATACCTACTTGAAGGAAGATTCCCTTACATCGCTGGTCGAGTGTCTTCAGAGATACGAAGGAGCGTTTTGCAGCACTCCGAAGGCTGAGTTTCATATTATATTCCATAACCTAAAAGACTAGTTGCAACTGTGCTTCATTTCGAAGGAAGGGCATTTTTTACTGAAGAGAAATTTGTGTTGTCATGCAATAGTCCAATTAAGGTAGTAGAGTATATCGTTCGCTTGTGGAACACGTTATTGTAAGGAAGGAGCACCCCAGAGCACTCTAACACACACACTCCCCTAACCCACCTATGCGCACGCACACCCCATAGGCCACAGAAAGCCAGGCCACCGTGCGACCACATGTTCACAAGGAAGTAGCCTTTAACCATGTATATAAGCAGCGGCCCTCACCTGCCTTGCTCTTCGAGGGCCAGGTTGAAGTCTTATACGTTTGTCAGTTATTGCTCGCCCTACTTATTGCCACCATTGTGACCACCTTGATCAGGCGTACCTGCCTTACCTTACAGTTATCCTATCTTATACGAAGGGTTTTTAAATATATTATGAGCAAGCATTTTTGCTAAGATTAACGTAGTTAAGGATACGGCTAATTTGTTACGAGAGACGCGTAACGCGTTACGCATCAGATAATACTAGGCTATAAACTTTATATAACGACAATTAAGACTCCGGACGCGTTAGTCGTGCCTAAGGGAAAAATCATTTAGTTATTTGCGCCGGTTGCTTTAATAAGGACGATTTCATTATAAACAAGGGGTAAGATCAGTGTTCGATTATTATTCTTTGCCCTAAGTTTTAAAAATATAACTACTACCTATTAAGAATAAATATATTCAAGGACAAGTTGGACTAGCTATTTGATACTTATATAACACTTAAGATGCATTTAAAGATTGTCTATTCGGACAATATAATTAGAACCTTGGAAGGGGTAGTTTAGTACTCATTTAAAGACTTTAGTCTAAAGGTTTTAAAACGAGATGGTTTTTGTTGGGGGTTTTTGTGGTGAATTAAGGACAGCCCTTGGCTATCACCCACCTAATAATTATAACCGTAATTTTTAGTTTCTGATCCGGTGGTTCAACAACTTAGATCTGAAATTAAGGCAAGTGAGGAAGGAGGAGGAAGATTGCCATCTCCATGGAGGGTGTTCATACAGACGAACGTGGGGAACGGTGTTCACTGTGGTGAAAGAGAAGGCCGTGGACAGGGAGGTAAATTGAACGAGCGAAACTATCTATAGTCCTAGCAACAAACTCTATATGTCCGGCTGGTATTCTAGCTCAACCAAGGCAACTTTATCATGCACATAACGTCGAGCGATCTTGCGTAGCTTATCCCACACATCTTTGGTTCCAGACACTAAACATGATTAGCACGCCGGCGGCTTCAACTGCATCTCCCTCTCTTACCTAATATCAACATTTCTTCTCTCTTCTCTTCTTCTTCCTGCACTCTTTTAATATTGTCGCCGGCCCTCTCGCTCTTGAAGATCGCTTCCAGGTCTGGGTGGCCACTGAGTAGGACCGCACGTTGACCGAACGGGATCTGGTCTATAATGCCTGATTCTACATATATCGAGATATTGAGTATCTATATTATATTAGCTCACTGCTTTGAGATTATGCTGATGAACTTACACGGCCGTTATCTAACGTATCCTCGACCAGGGCCTTATTTAATATATCCTCGAAGATGAACGCTAAATTTATTGCTGTAAGCTACAAATTTGCAATGAATATACACAATATACTAAGAGTTTTTAATACCCATACGAGATGGATTCGACGTGTGCAGGTCCGGCAAGCGTTGTAGTTATGTATGAGCTGCTTTAGATAAGGGATCTGTGCTACTATGCCGAGACCGCTGGCTATGAGGAGTACAATTCCGCAGTTGCGAGTGGGCACGCTTACGCCGTACGGCCCGGTGAACAATGCTCGGTAGGGAGTTCTGTCGGGATTGGCTCTAGTATATCGGAGTAGCTTTTCAGTCCAACTGTGGTGGGGCTCTACTAGAAGACGTAGTTGTTTCGAGTCTCCCTCCGACCACGATATAACTATGAAGGGATGAACCTGGAGGAATGAAAATTTGCCGACGGCGGGGATCTATAGGCCAATATATTGCCCCTCTTTTACCTGCATAGGGCGAGGCAGTTCTAGGACTACCTGAATAATATTGTGGTTTAGACGGATCTGTTTGTCTAAGCGTTTCTCATAGAATTCTCTGTTTAGGCGTTCCTGAACGATGTTCTTGAGATTAATTATTATCGCCCTTCCTTCCTCCGCATCTATTTTCTTAACAGCCTTTGCCTTCTTTATAGACTTTGTAAGCTTATTTGTATTATTTTTAGACAGCCTAAATGCGTTTCTATAGAGCAAAATGCCCAGCTGGAGCAATAGTGCTGTAGGGAAAGACCCCAGAAAAATAAAAAAGTATTTATTTGTATTTGGGGTTAGGTGCTGCTAGATTAGAAACGGGAGGACGATTGCTAAAAATTGATATATACGGGCAAATAGCTTATATAGTCTGCGGAGCCATGGAAGGGAGAGGATTATCAAAGCGGGCAGCTAGAGTGCAGCCTTTAAAAGAATTATTAGATATTATTTGGAGTTTAAGGGCTAGAGCGGTATAACTATTAATATACAGCCAAGGCCTATATATTGCGGACTATATGTAGAGAGAAGGCTCCCTGGCTGACGATCGCAGCGATGACGTGGAAAAGTAAGAGAAGAAGCGATACGAGCGCTAGAGAGCAATGTACTTTCTGGAAAGTCTTTAGAGAGATGCTAAAGACGGAAGCAAGAAAGCTCTGGCTTGGTCTAGCAATAACAGGCACGAGGTTGATTAGCGAGAGGTTCGCTGCCCGAGCACTTGCCTCTTTCGCGGAGACTGATTTAATAAAGCTATTGAAAAAGGTTAGGTAGACATTGACGCTGAGGAAAAGTGCAAGCAGAAAGATAGTATCCAGGTGCCATGGCCCGATGCGTTTGAATCGGCGAAGGACGCGTATGTAGGAGAGCCTAGTCAAGAGAAGCAGGAGAGTACGGGTAAAGAGTTTAAGAAGACGGCGGAAATTGGCGAGGAGCAGGACAAGAAAGACGCCCCAAATGGTTATAGCATATTTCTCCGTAATCTCTATGATTAATAACGGCATAAGAATAGAAGGGAAAAAGGAGATCCCTTGCCGGAATACGGTCTTGTATCTACGGTTATAGGTAATTGAAAAAGGAGCCCGGTGGGTTGAAATTGGCCACCACAAGCAGTAGCTCCGGACGTCAACCAAGAAGCCGAAAGGGGATCCTAAGTGAATGAAAACAGTTACTAAGGGCTAAAAAGAGTGAAACAATTTGCTATGATTCTAAAATTAGAATAGAATAATATATTTGAAAAGCACTGAAAATGGAAGCAGCTGCAGGGTATATAAACCTATAACGCAGACGAGTCGTTGTGTTAAAGTACTACAAACAATCAATCCTGATATATCTACCTTATTGGGATCAAACAGTGTCATTCTATTTACATTTCTGCTTATTAATCTGTCAATAAACCATGGCTGAAGTCGCTCCAGTTGGGAAGCCCTTGGGCGCGCAAGGCCTGCGGCTTCAACATGGCATGCCCACGCCTTCCCCCGAGCCCGAAGGGGTCGAAATTGCTAAGGACAAGGCAAAGCAAGCAGCAGAGGTGTGCACAGAGGTCCAAGGAGGATTGGGGACTCCAGGGTCGTCACTGGAGCCTGACCCCGCCAGGTTGGAGGCCGACAAGGCTAGACTGGCAGTGGAGACAAATCCACCAGTAGACGTCAACACTGGCTAAGAGTCCCCGACACAAAACGAGAACCACCCCATTCCAACAATCGAACCGCCAACGGAGGCTGCTTCAGACGCGGAGGACGCGGAGAGCAGCGATGATGAGAACGAGAAGAAGGAGCCGACCGACGAAGCAAAGCAGGCCATAAACTTGATCTTGCAGAAGAAGAAAGACTTTTGGGGAATCCTAGGTGTTAATCCGGGCTCCCAAGATGAGGTAGCCACGAGGAATGCCTTCAAAGAACTTGGATGTATGCTTCATCCTAGATACGTTCTTGGACACAGGACAACAAGGGCGTATGATAGTAAGTCACTACTATACCGGCCCCGCAGCGCAGTGCTAATTAGAGGCAGGACTCCTAAGGCTGGCAGAGAGGGCGAATATGCACTCTCAAAATGTTACCCAAGTTGTGGCTTGGGACGGCGAAGAAGATTTAAAGGAGGACGATCCAGACAGTATGTTCGTGGATATAGAAACACCACAACCGCCAGCGTATATTCTCGAGTTGTATAACGAGGCAACTCCGGCAATCCAGGCATTGCAATCAAATCCCCTCGATGAAAAGGCGCTACACTATATCAGGGTTGAGTGGAATACGAAGGCTGCACAATTGAATAAGGTTAACGGGCTTCCGGAGAATGACTGGCGCATCGACGAATCGCCTCTCGCCTCAAATTACACATGGGCACGGAAGCATTTTGAGGATCTTGCCAAGTACCCGGATGAGTCCGAGCCCAAAGAGGAGTTACAGAAGATAAAGAACAGACTAGATATACTGGTTACACGATACCACTACCCAAAGTCCTGGTCGATCCCGGAGAATTTTGTCGAGATTGCAAAGGCTGAGGCTGCAAAGAAAAGAGCTGAGGCTGAAGCAAAGGCTGAAGCCGAAACGAACGCAAGAGCTGAGGCTGAAGCTGCAAAGAAAAGAGCTGAGGCTGAAGCTGAAGCTGCAAGGAAAACAGCTGAAGCTGAAGCTGCGGGAACGAAAACATCGGTGGCGCATACTAAAAAGGCGGGCCGTATCGAATACCCGTGGCGAACGATGGAGACAGAGGACGGACTGTTAATCGTGGGCCTGCGGAAACGAGGCAAGACTGGGCATCAGGTCTGTGTCGAAGTCGAGGAAGCCGATGGTCGCATCATCCGCAAGCTCGAATCGGGGTCAGAAGTTGGTCT
The DNA here is from genome assembly GCA_027569635.1 of Lasiosphaeriaceae sp. G1095. NCBI lineage: Eukaryota > Fungi > Ascomycota > Sordariomycetes > Sordariales > Lasiosphaeriaceae > Lasiosphaeriaceae sp. G1095. The sequence continues at coordinate 100,972 of JAPDFK010000150.1, forward strand.
CTTAGAAGTCAAGCAATACGAAAAGCTGGCTGGGCATAAGGACTTGGCTAAAGGCCAATCCGGGTGGTCGTACAAGGACTGCGAGGACTTCGAGGAGCTGCTTTTCGTTACAGAGACCAAGCGCAAAAGTCTTTACGGGAACAGTAGAGACCCCAATGCGGATTGTTGCGTGAGGTTCCGTACGAAGGGCATTAATATTCTTACTGTATCAAGTTTTTGTAGAGTCCTCGGGCGCGCAAGTGCAGAACGGAAAATCGAGAAGGTCTGCGCGAGAGATGGAATTCCACCTCTATGGAAGGTCGTAATGATCACTGAGGATAATGACCCGAAGGCTGGAAAGCGGCGCCGGAATTTGAGCAGTAAGGCCGGCGAAGGCAAGGAGATGAAGGATAAGGTGGTTAGTTTGGAAAGGCAATTGAGCGATATGACTGGGAAGATGGATGCGCTAACCGCGCTACTGATGAAATTCGTACCGTCCCCGCCCCGACCTGAAGAGGAGGAAGAGCTTTAGTTTTGCCAATCGTTTTTTATTCGACTTATTTGTTCTGTTCTTTTGCTATACTTCAGTTTTAGAGCTAGATTGCTTTTTATTAGTTGGCAATTAGGCACAATAAACTCCCCCTCCTGCTGTGATATGCGATAGACCGAGTGGTATTACTACTAGGGTTAGCCTAAATTTTAACGTAGGTGATGATTTTTTTTTGCACTGAGGGAGTAGAAAGCAGTAGCAATCAATAAGCAACGCCCCAACCCAGACCGGGTTGAGTGGATCAGCACTACTACGGTGTGACCTGAAAGCCACAGCCCAAAGTGTTAGAATATGGAACTAGGGGCCGAGTGAATAGCATACTAGTTATATTACTTGTATATATAAAGGCTGGGAGCTTTCCCCATTGTTTAATACTTCCAATCAAGCACCTAACTCTTCCCTTGCGTTGTGCAGTTTATACGTACAAGGGTGTCTACCCGCCCGTCATAAAAAAATTGTCTAGGTAAGGAATAACTCTTACGCATGCGGGAGATGACCAGGTATACCACAAGGGTAGCACTAATAATATAGCTCAAAGAGCGAATTGGTAGCCGACTGAAATGTCTCCGTATATTAATTTCTCAAATTTTCTCCATTCGCATATATCAGACTGCTGAAGCTCCCGCGCGAGAAACGCCCCCTCAGTGGAAAACTGTTTTCAAGGTCTAGGAAAGGTTGTGCAAGATACTCGGCCTGGCATAACCAGGAAGAGAGCAAGGCATTCAAAGCGAGATATGAGTATAAAGACGCGAAACACGCGAGGCTAGCAAGTATCGCCTAGTATAAAAGATATTACAATATTTCCACTAGTCTACTACTCAGTGTATATGCCCTAACTCTTGTCATTGTATTGCTCTCTTTTCACAACTTTATATAGACTCTCCTTTCGTTGTTGAGGTAGCTGACACTCTCTATCCTAATGATATGGCTGTCCGGAGTCCATTTGCGAGCTGCCGCCGGGTTTGGAACCCAATTTCATGGCGTTTCCGTGGGTCAGTGCACCGGACTCTGGGATTCAGGGCCGCACTAGCAACATGCAAAGGAGCCCAGCAATCAAGATCCGGGAGCCAGACTTTGAAATCTCAGATTCCCAATGTGACATCCATTTCTGTAGTAGCGTAGCATAGAGTTATTTAATTACCCCAAATCGGGCAGGAGCCTAAAGGGATAGCAACTCGAGTGAATCTCCTGCGGCTGTATAAGGTCAACGAACGCACATACTATCCGGACTACACTTGCCCAACGCGACGACAGCGATTATAATAATAGCAGGATCCTTAAAGCTCCGTTAATTAGGGGCGGGCACTCCATTCCCTCGCACAAAAATATCGTTGAAACTCAAGGACGCTCATACGACGAGACTTTCTTAAGCCCTCAGGTGCCCTGGCTGGATCCTTCCGAACAATTGCTCGCAGACGTGGCGGTCGTCGACAGCGACGACGATATATGCCGACTGGGGCCGCTTTACTGACTTCCTGGGGCTTCTGGTGTCGGGCAGCTGTACTGGTAATTATAAGCTTATTAATTGTGAACAAGATAGCATAAACCTTAACGATTGCGCTCCTTTAGTTTCCATACTTTCAATGAAATGTCCGAGAAACTCTCGCCCTCCTTGCGGACCTCAGCTAGCAAAGTGTCCAGTAATAGAAGCTCCTAGTCTGAATTATCTTCGAAATTTTCGTTGAGTTCCACCAAGATATCTTCAACGGTGAGTGTCCTGAGGTTTGTTGGTGTTACTCGAGCGATTTCTTCGTTGTTAGGAGAGTTGTATGAGCATGAGAGCTGGGGAAGCCATGAGAGCCAGGAAGCCATGAGAGGATTTAAAGGGCAGAGATGCCAAGGACGGCCAGGTAGGGGGCCGACGCTATTTATATTTTTGGAACCACTCCCTGGAACCCGCTACCAGATTCCAAAAGGCAGAAGGGCTTGCGGCCTTCTATCACCGCCACTTTGTCAAGGGAATCTTCATCCGCACTCCCGATCCTTTCATGAAAGCCAATGGCAGCCCGGTGTCCGTCCAGCCAGGTTTCACGACACCAACATTCTGCTTCGTCACAGGCTGCCTCGGTTATCCGGCAGGAAATGAGGCAGAAACCACGATCGCCTCTGCGGCGGCCTCGCAGAGGTATAAAGCATTGGCCTCCCCATAGTTATTTCTCCTCTACTCTTCCCTCCTTCGTCAACCTTTCGGTTGTTCCCCGCCTCGAGACCATCATGCCAAAACGACCCGCGTTAACCCGCCTCACATACGTTGAGCCTGGTTCCCAAGACCTACAGACGATTGCAGATGCTCTCTCTGGGGCCCGAAAGATCGTGGCTATTACTGGCGCTGGCATCAGTACAGCGGCTGGTATTCCAGTTAGTAGAACTTGGTGCCTCTAGCATCACGGAAGCTAACAAGACTAGGACTTCCGCTCGTCAGGTGGACTTTACGCCAATGGCGCTCTCTTCGAGGAAGCTGCTTTGTTCGACTCGCGAAGGGCTCAGCTCCTCAAGACAGCCCTACGCATTCGAGATTGTGCGGCAGCTTACGAGCCAACGGAAACGCATAGATGGCTCGCGTCACTACGGCGTAAGCTTCTTCGTTGCTACACCCAAAACGTCGACATGCTCGAAGCAAAAGCGGGCCTGGTAACAGGCATAGGCCGGCGATTCGATTGCGTCCCACTTCACGGAAGCATAGCCAACTTGAAGTGTCATCTCTGTCACGAAGAGTACGAGTGGCAGGATTACCGATGCGACATTATCAAGGACTGTAGTATCGAGGATGGCAATACCGAACATGGCAATGATGAAGACGAACTAATGCTTTCTCTTCCTTGCCAACGGTGCAAGTTACGCTTCAAGGCTCGAAAGGAGGCTGGAATGCGACTCTCGTCGATCGGCCAGCTTAGGCCGAGTATGGTCATGCTTAACGAAGCCCACCCGCAAGGTGAAGAAATTGCCCGCCTGATTCGTGGCGATGAGTTGTCGAGTCCCGACCTTCTCCTAGTGCTAGGCACAAGTCTGAAGGTTGACGGGCCCAAGAAACTGCTCAGGCAATTCGTCCGGCCTGTCCGTCGCGAGGGTGGAAAAACCATATACGTGAACCGGACGAAACCTCCAAGCGACTGCAGCGCCTTGATTGATTATTGGGTACAGTGGGATGTTGAGAAGTGGGTGCAGGACCTCAAGGAAAGGCAGGATCAATCGGGTACGGGTATGAGAAGAGGCTGTGCTCGCAGAGCGGCTCGAAGGGACCGTATCATGTCGCCAAAAGCCCGCACACTTCCTGGTTTGGAGGACATCGGAGCATCTCAAGAACCGCTTGGCTCTAGGGGTAATCCCATTCTCTTATGCTGAGCAACTATGTACTAAACACGTATACAATAAGAGGTGTAGGATTGATAACTAGGTTTAACAATATTTGTGACGGGTGGATTTCCTATCGGGTCCACTGGGATGTCTTGGCTATGCTTCTCCCCGAGCAGACTAGACTAGAAGACGGTTCGTCTGCCAAACATTTGGCTGGAATATGAGTTGTAGAAAGGGTGAGGGAGCAAAAGCTGTATTGCTACCAAATGCTGTGGTGCGGTGTAGAGAGGAAGAAAAAGGCGGAAGGTGGGGTAGAAGAAGTAGGTGGCTAGGATACGTACGCACAACCGACCGTACGAGTACATCAGGACCCCTTAGAAGAGGTGTCACAGTTCTGATTGGCAGCAGGGGCCGGCCTGAAGCAGCCACCCGGGTGGGACCAGTGGGACCCTCCCCGGACGGTCGGACCAGTCAGGGCTGTGCTCTGTATGCTCTCGTGCGTGAGCAGCAAAGCATACGGAGCATGGGCAATGGCTCTGCCTGCTCTGCTCCTGGGGACGCAGAGTACGTAGAGTTAGGGCCAATGGCTCTAGTAGCTCTGTGGTCGGAACTACAGAGCACACAGAGCACACAGAGCACCTGCTCTACATAAGTAAGTAGGCTGAAGCATCGCTGGGACACTTGAGCAGTTATCAAAGTATCTCATAGCAATTGTATTGGTTACAGCTATACGACCCTTGTTACTCTATCTTCTGTTGTGAGAGCACACCCTTATACCTTACCCCAACTTTAGATCCCTGATGAGCGCAGGTTACGACCCTGGGTCGTGACACAAGGCAGACTTGGAGTGCTTTGTATGATCTTTAAGGGCAGGGGAAAGCTTCAAGGGAAGACTTAGGCCGTGGTAGAGTGATGAACTCGGAAGGTCGAACATAGCCCGCTTTATCATACTACTAATTAGGGTTAAGGAAGTCTTTCCAGTCTGCTTAGCAGACCCTTGATGAGTCTAGTAAGCCCTAGATCGCACGACAGGCGTTCTTCTCCGGAATTCCCGTTTGAGAAGGCGACCGAGCTTGGTAGAGAGAGGCCGCATAATTACAACCACTCCCAAAGAAGAGCTACTTCCTTTCATGCCAGAACTCCAGCTGTAGAAGGTGCTACATCTTTAAGAGGCACCCCTATAGTACGCCAGACTACTTTTCAAGGTTCGTACTTCTACCAAACCTCACTCCGGGGCTATTCACTTCGCGCATGGTATAGATCTTGAAGGGGCTGAGAAAGCGCGTAGCGATGAGACGCCATCCTTGAACATGTAGTACCCCTACCTCTCCTTAGCTGTTCAGGCATTGGCGGCATGGATAGCACTGACATCGACTCCCTGGGGGGGGGGGGGGGGGGGGGGGGGGGGGGGGGGGGGGGGGGGGGGGGGGGGGGGGGGGGGGGGGGGGGGGGGGGGGGGGGGGGGGGGGGGGGGGGGGGGGGGGGGGGGGGGGGGGGGGGGG
>JAPDFK010000151.1:0-106244 GCA_027569635.1 Lasiosphaeriaceae sp. G1095
CCCCCCCCCCCCCCCCCCCCCCCCCCCCCCCCCCCCCCCCCCCCCCCCCCCCCCCCCCCCCCCCCCCCCTTTTTAAACCACAAGCCGCCAAACGATTTTTCACATTTTTACTGGTTTTAACACGTTTGCTATTCCCATCTTTTTTTAAAAAAAACAAAAAAACAAACATTTTAAAAATTAAACAAATTAAACCCCCCCCCCCCCCCCCCCCCCAAATCCAGAAACCCCCTTTCCCTTGACTGTCAGTCATGTTTGCCGCCACCCCATTGTATAACACTTTGTACTAATTAATTAAAAGGCAAAAATTATCGCCCTTAGAGTGACTGTCTTAGACGCTGTCGGACGCATCGCTGCTGCGGTGCTCGACGTGGCCAGCCGCAGCCTTCTCGGTCATGCCCATCTCGTTGGCAAAGGTGGTGTGCGGGGCCCAGCGGCTGCTCGTGCGGGCCGTCGTCTCGACCAGCATCTGGTCGACCTGCTCGAGGGTGAGGCTCTTGGTCTCGGGGACCAGCAGGTAGGCGTAGACAAAGCAGCACGCGCACAAGCCGCCCCAGATGAAAAAGACCTTGGCGCCGAGGTTGGCCTTGTCGCCGTCGACCATGTAAGGAGTAATAACGGCGATGATGCAGTTCCACAGCCAGTTGGACGCAGTGGAGAGCGCGACGCCCTTGGCGCGCATGGGGAGCGGGTAGATCTCGCCAATGACGACCCAGGCGCCGGGGCCCCAGGTCGTGGCGAAGAAGAAGATGTAGATGCAGATGAGGGCGATCATGGCCTTGACGGCGCCGTCGCTGTCGGGCAGCGCGGTGCCGATGATGGCCACGATGAACTGGCAGATGCACATGCCCAGGGCGCCCCAGATCAGAAGCGGGCGGCGCCCCAACTTCTCCATGGACCAGAAGGAGATCGGGGTCGAGCAGACGTTGACAAGCGTGGTGATGAGCGAGATGAGGAACGGGTTGTCGATTGTGCCGAGCTGCTGGAAGAAGGTGGTGCCAAAGTAAAAGACAAAGTTGACGCCGGTCCACTGCTGCATCATCTGCATCGATGTGCCGAGGATGGTGCGGCGGAGGTAGCTGCTAGGTTCCCAGATGGATCCGCTGAAGCAGTTGGCCCAGCGGGAGAAGTAGCCGCCCTCGGGGACGATGGCCATCTCGTACTCGTGATTGGCGACGATCTCGGTGAGCTCCTCCTGGATGTAGGGAGAGTCGATGGGCTGATCACGGAGACGGGCGAGCACGACGGCAGCCTGGTCAAGCTTGCCGCTGCGGACGAAGAAGCGAGGCGACTCGGGGAGGAAAAAGAGGCCGCCACCGAGAATCAAAGCCCAAGCCAGCTGGAGGGCGATAGGGATGCGGTAGGACCCGCTGTCGTTGCGGTTCTGTGTGGCATAGTCGACGGCGGATGCGAGGAGCAGGCCGACGCAGACGCAGAACTGATAGCCGGACACGAGAGCGCCGCGGACCTTGCGGGGTGCGATCTCAGACATGTACATGATGATGGTGGCCGAGACGAAACCGACGCCGAATCCAGCCACGAGTCTGCCGGCGACGATCAAGCCCAAGCTGGCGGCAGCGGTCTGGAGAACCACGCCAACCATGAAGACGAAGCAGCCGAGGATGATGGTGAACCGCCGGCCAAGCCAGTCAGCAAGGTCGCCCGCGAAAAGGGCGCCAAAGAAGGTGCCGGCAGAGAGGATGGATGTAATGAGTGACTTTTCGGAAGAGGAGAGCGAGATTGCGTCGGGCCCGTCAATGGTCTTGATGAAGAATTCCATGCCCATAACACCCGAGATGTATCCGGAGTCGTATCCGAAGAAGATACCGCCAAAGGCAGCAAAGACGCACATGGCGTACGCCTTTGCTGTCATTGGCGCCTCGACGCGCGAGAGGTCGGCAGTGCCACCCATTGTGACGGCGTTGCGATGCCGACCAAGTAGAGAGAAGAAGTGTGGAGCTTGAAGAAGCAGCACAAGACTGGTCTGTAGGTTGAACGTCCGAGGAATGGGAGGGTGGATGAGAAAGACTGCTGAATGATGCTGCTGATGATGAGAGAGAAAAAGACGACACTGAGAAACCGGGTCAGACGAGAGACTATATACCACGGCTGCGGACCAGTCCACAACCTGGGGATCCGGGGGAGAGCGGTGTCCGTTTTCCCGGTTCTCCCCTTTCTCCAGGTCTCCTCCGAACCCATGACTTGTTTTGAGAGCCTCATCCCCGTACTTCCCAGTCGAGTCCCATGAGGGAAGGAAATAGGTGGAGTCCCAGAAGAAGGTGGAACTCCACCTCGATTCCTGCCCCCGAACCCAGCACGTCGGGGATGTTGGAGACCAAAGACGGGGGTCCACGACGAGAAATCCCCCAGAACTGCAGGGCATGGGGGTTGTGAGGGGAAATCACGCCCAATGCAGGTGTCGCGCAGTGTGGAGTGGCAAAGGGCGAGATGAGCCGTATGGGGAGTTCGATCGTGAGAAGCGGATATTTCAACGGCGTGGCCGGCTGTGGCGGCGGCGGACGTGGATCCTTGCAGTCATCACAGCTGAGGAAGAGACCAAGACTATATCTCACAACGATTGATACCAGCTTAAATCCATTCGTTGCTTACATTACACCAATTAGTAATGGTTCCTATTCAAGTATAATTGTAGTCAAGCATCGATATCTTGCTGTGTTTATTTCAGGGGTTGATGTCACGCACTGTGGTTGTGGTCTTGGCCACCTAAAAAGGGGATTTTGAAAACCAAGGCAAACTGGAGATTTCTGTCCTGGATTTCCTACAATGCCTGTGCAGAAATAAAACAGACGAACAGGTACCACACACAGGCAAGGTGAAACCTGGTGGAAATTCTACTCTGCGGCTCTCCTTTCGGTGGTATTGTGGATGGCTTGACGGAGGGGGCAGGGGAATTTCACACACCTGATCTGGCATCATGACTCGATCGATGCCGAATAAAAAAAAAAAACGACAGCGCCTCACCACTCCAGAATCCTGCCATATACGAAGCCGCTTTTCTTCTCCACTGGTTCTCGATACGCCGAGGCTTCGATCTGGAGGGCCCAATTTCTTTTTCTGCTTTTCCCCGGGACGAGTCCCCATTCTTCAGGTCCCAGATGATGTCTGCATAAGCTGGGGAATCATGGCTTTCCTGCACAAAGTGTCGGCTGTGGGGTAAAGACTCAATAAGCTCAGATGAAAGAATGGGGGTTGGAGTTGGCGCTTGACGCTTGACGCCACTTTTTCAAAATTTTCCCACCATGCTCTCAGTTGTACCCCTTTTTCATCCGATCTCAAGCATGGATAGCATCCCCGGGATCAACTTTGGAATTATGCTAGATCTTTTATCTCATTCTAGCTGAGGTCAAATCCATGGCTTAGCGTCTTTCCCCCTAAATCGAGCTAGATGCCATGGAAAATCATCCTAAAGGGGGGTATAGGGTTAGGGTCATCATACAAAGGCACCCGGCTAGGCTAAGAATTGCAGTGCACTTTGGCTCATTGGTCAAAACCAGACACCACAATTCCGTTCCGTCTTGACCCTTCTCGCTGGTCTCGTCATCGCGAGAAATCCTTCACGAGTGTGTAATGATTGTACCTAAAATCTGGCATTAAATTTGCGAAAGAACCCGCACGCAAAAAAACCTGAAGGGCATGAATCTTGGTTAATTCTAGTACCTTAGGTAGGTACCTGGCGAACATAGTAAAACTGAAAGAAATTAAAAGGGTTTTTAAAGAAATTCAGTGCAACTTTTAGGAACTGGTAAAGGAAGGAAAAAGCCACATGCAATACGTAATGGAATAGGTTCACGATCAACTTCAACAAGTTCAAGTCTTTGGCATTTTGAACAAGTTGAAAATGTCTTGCAAGAGTTTAATTAATGAGAGACGGATGTTTTGGTTTTATATCTGCATCACGTTTTATTCTTGATCAAATCCTCACTCTACTGAAGCTTTTAATACATGTTCAAGATGTAACCATGGAGAAAGTTGAAGTGTGCAAGTCGTGATAAATAGGACTGAAAATTCACACCAGTTCGCCCCAGAGTTCCATTTTGCCGGGACCCTTGATCCCGTGTCGATACTATCTCAGGCTGCGTGCGGGGAAGAGGAAAGAAATGTTGTTTTAAAGTTTAGAATGGTTTGCCAAACAATCCCAGCCTCCTCAGGCAGCATTAAGCATTTGACCATTATTGGTTGCCTAGGTATTTTCGGGGTTGGTGTTGTACTAGTCAAGGCCGAGCTGATTTCCAAGACGAAAAAGTCACAAGCGCCACCCCACGCGGGGGCCGGGCAGCTGATGAGGCTCAGCGACCACACCTGATGAGACAAGCAGTCAAATGGCTATATCACTAGCGCACACCGAGCAAAATCGCGTTTTTTTTTTAGATGCTTGGCTGGAATCTATTATACTTTCCCCCCCTCAGCAGCTCATATTCTTTGACTGGCAGCGTGCGGTCATTTGATCACAAGTGCACTCCTGCCTATGACTCTGACTCTGTCAGCTCTCTCACTCAGCTGTGCGATATGTTTGGGAGGCCCTCTTCCGGCCTCCAAAATGTCTCCAAATACTGGCAAAGGTCCAAAACCTAAAGATTGCATCTTTGTTGACGTTTGACGCGTCGATATTATCTCGGGCGAGAACCGCAAAATGCCTTTGGAGATCGAGAGGTCTTACCGCCGCCAAGGTCGTGAGACTCGGTCGTCTGGGGGTCCAGGCCAGCAAATTCAACAGCTTCAACCATCGCCGAGAATATTATCCAATATCCACCCGCTCTATATCGAAGAGAACATCGGAGGAGGGAGGGGAGTGTATGCGTCTGTCAGCGTGTTGGAGCCGGTGATGCGGATTGAAAGAACTGGAGAACACCATCGTCATGGCGATCCCATGGCCAAGCCCGTGTACCGCATCATTTTGGGCTTCATCATGCAGGTCAACATCCACAGAGTAACTAGCGAGTACGTTCTTCCACCAACTGTTGAGAGTCATGATGGTGCCAAATGCTGATGTTCAAACTACAGGCTAGAACGACATAACCGTATCTTCGACTCGGTCAACGTCCGATATCTGTATCGCAGCGGAGAGAGACACGATCTGCTGCCCAAAGGCGATCAAGTCGCCTCGGACATCCAATTCACCCACGAGAGCGGCCAAACTTCAGACGTCCAGGCTGGCGTCAGCGGAAGTAGTGGCGGTCAGCCGGTACCAGCATTCACCGTGCATGCCCAGCACGCAAGTAAACTGACGTACGAACGAAAGCTACGCAGCTGGCGGAAGTCTCTTACTTACGAGACATGTGAGTTATCTTTCTCGCGTTCTCCGTCGACGGGACGATTGCAATGTTGATCCAGAACGACAGATCCACCGCTCCAACCGGAGTCCAAGAAGCCGGGGATCGCCTCGCTGTTGGGCCCTGCTTCCCCAGGCTCGCCAACAACAGAGTGTCAGTGGCGAGTCTCGTCAAATCACGCAGAACAGTGTTCCTGCCGCCGGCCACGGCGCTGTCGCCTGCGATACTCCAGACAACAACACCCGTACAACCGAGCAGCCCACTGGTCCGGGCAGACCGAAGCCCAGCTGCATCTTTGGACGCCCGAGATCTACGAGAGCATGAACTGCCCGCTGACCGTGACTCGCGAGGTCGACGCCGACGTGATCGACCACATCTTGAACCAAGAGCCATCGTACGGATCGTCCGAGCTTCGGCGGTACCTGCATTTCGATTTCGACGTGGAAGTTCGTCTGCGCGAGATAGGCCGCGGGTTCTGGGGGATGTTCAAGTCAACATCAAAGCCACCCGAGATCAGAGCACGGAATGACTCGGGCAAGCCTTTACCGGCCGACCGGTCCCAGCTCTGCGTGACGTGCTGCGCCGAGAGAATAAACTGGCCGAGACACGAAACACGGGACCTGCAAAGCGAGGCAGAGGAGCAGGTATTGTCCCCCTCCCGTCTCTCCTCCCCAAATCAATACGACAGACCTGCTGACCAGCCCGCAGATTGCTAAGCACGGATACGTTCGGCGCCTGCAATCCACGGAGGAGTACCAAAACACGGAGAACCAGGCTATCCCCCAAGGTCCATTAGCAACAACGCAGGTCGCCACGCCTCAGTCACAGATACTGCATCCACAACAGCAGCAAACCAACAGTCAGTCCACCGGGCGGCTCCACATTGATCCAAGGGGAAGACCACCACTGCGCACCTCTATGTCCCGATCCTCGTCAGACATGCAGTCTAATACGTCCATTTCCTACAGGAGGGTGTCGTTCTCACCTGATGGCCACCTCCGCACCTTTGGGCGCTGCTCAGCGAGGAGGACTCTGCGACGTTCGCTATCGATTCCATCCCCGGGAACAAGAACAGGAACCAATTTCGGAGGTCATCGAGGTCATCCACCACCACCACCGCCGCCGCCGCGTTTTCCAGCCCCGCAGGACTATCAACAGCAGCAACGCAGCCGTGGTCGTGGATGACGTGGTGGATCCCAATCAGCAGAGAGTCTAGCCCAAAGGAACGACGACGACGAGGACGACGACGACAAGGACATTGTTGTGGAAGAAGTACACGACAACTATCGCGGCCCGGATCAGAAAATCTCTGAAGTCGATCTCGACAGTTGCTTTCGGCCTCGGCCTCGACCGACCATTTCGTGGCGCGAAAGTGGATACGAGAGCGGATGCGCGTCGTCCGGGGGGGGGGGATGATGATGGCGACAAGACCAAGTTATCGTTTGCGGGCGGGCACGACGGTGAGGTCATGATCAGGTGGTTGGTTTGCGGGCGCGTTGCGGGAATAAGAGACATGATATATCTTGGTTGGTAGAGTTCTAATTAGACCAGATACCAGATCCTGACTACCTGTAATTAGAGGAATTTCAAGATAGTTGGATTAGACTAGTCTAATATAGCAATCCACAGCTGTGGGGTACTTACTTACGTACGTCCGAGAACTCTCGGAGGCCGCATTGCACCCGGAGGGAGGATCGGCTTTGTAATGCAGACCATGCTTGGTACCTCTATCAAAACAGAAGGGCGGCAGTGATTGGCTGCTGGCTGGCTGGGGGTTTCATTCTGTCCAGTCTACCCCCTAGCTTTCCGCGGATATGCACACCTGGCTAAACGACAGGCAGAGGAAGACCGCTAATTATCGATCCCGCCCAGTGACTCGTTCCGCGTCTGCACCTGTCGGATAGTGCGTGAAACCCCACACACAAATCCTTTGACATTTGTTTGTCAGCGGCTCGGCTCAACTTTGAACTCGTTCGGGGTAGGTTTAGGCCGTGAAGGCCAGAGTGTTCGGAACTCTTGACTGAATATAAAGGGTTACTAGTCCAATAGGCGCTAGTAGTCAAGAGTACCAGACGTCAAGAATAAGCTATTTTACTTACAGACACTTTCAACTCAACACACTTACTAGGCCTATCCCCTCATCATCATCATCATTGTCGTCGTCAAGATGGCACCCATCCCCAAGTTGACCTTGTTCCGCGCCAACGGCAGCTGTGCCTTGGCGCCACACATCCTCCTGCGTGAGCTCGGCATCCCCTTCACGGGCGTCCCCATGATGGTTGGCCCCAGCGGGGCGGAAGCTGTCGACGGCTCTGTGGATCCTCCCGCCTACCTCAAGATCCACCCATCGGGTCTCGTCCCGGCGCTCAGGGTGGTGGTGATCTCCAACGACGGGACCGAGGAGGAGGTTGTCATCACCGAAAATGTAGCCATCCAGACATACATTGCAGGCCTGGCGGCGCCAGAGTCACGCATCGCAGGCTCAACACTCATCGAACGCGCCAAAATACTCTCATGGCTGGCCTGGCTGTCGGGGACGGTCCACGGCCAGGGCTACGGGGCTTTGTGGCGACCTCTTCGGTACATCGACAGCGACAAGTATCCGGGCGGAGACAAAGCAGTGATGGAGGCGGGCGGGCGGGCGATTGAGAAGTTCTACGGCATGATTGAGACGCGCCTGGGCGACAGCGGGTTTGCGGTGGAATTGGATGGTGGTGGCGACGAGCCGACGCTGGTTGACTTTTATCTGTATGTTTTTTTCCGCTGGGGAAACCAGATCGGCATCAGCATGGCGGACACGTACCCCAAGTTTACGCGGATCATGAAAGCGCTGGAGCTGAGGGACAGCGTGAAGGCGGCGATCAAAGAGGAGGGATTGAAGTCGCAGTTTGGTCAAGATTGAGGGTGCTAGAATTGTTTTGTTTTGTTGCTGCGGCTGCTGCTGAGAGAAAAAAAAGTAAACGCAGGTTAATAGTTCTCACATGAAAGAAACTTTTGAAAGAAATCTCATCTTGAAATCTTGAACAAGGAGGAGTGGGTCTCTGGCACTGAGTCGAAGCCATGAGGGTGGTTGGTTGGGTTCAGTGGACCTCCACAGATCAGTTTCTGGTTTCCAGAGAGACTCACGCCCAGAGTCCAGACCCAACTCAAAGTCGGTTTGGAGAGCCAGCCAATAAAGTGCGGTCTTGCGCCAATGCCTAATAAAAGAACTCGGTGCGATTGTTGACGATTTGTCAATGTCCCCCCTATTCCAATCACCATCTGCAGCCCTAATCCTCCGCACTTGGGGGGCATTGGTCAGGGGCGGAGTTTGTTGCACTGCCATCGCATCCTATTTTGATCATCACCAACAATATGGTGTGGTTGGCGGGATTTCGAGCAGGGGGCTAAATGGGATCCTTTGCCATCATGTTTGTCTGCCGCCTGGAGAAAACCAACGTCTAACTCTGGAGCTCTCCCGCTTGTTGATCATGCAAAAAACCACTTCAAGTTTACTACTAATTACGTGTACCTCCTCTGCTGCTCGCACGTCAGGCTGCGGCTCTTGCTGCCTGTTCCTTCCTTCTCCCACAGGGCCAAAACGTTATCCTTCCTCTTTCTTTTTCCTTTCATGTTTTCATCTCTTCTCGCTTTCCAAATCGAAACCAAGTTAATTAGTTGTCACCAAAACTTGACGCCAGTTCGAATAATGGCTTCCAAACGGACATTGGCGCGTTCATTAATACGGTTGGCCGTCCTGGGGCTCGGACGGCAGGTCGACGCTACCGTCCTAGTCGAAACTGCCTTGTTAGATGTGCCATTAGTTGCAAATTTCGTCCGATGAGGTCAAGCTGCAGGTTTGTTTTGCGTTGAACGGCCGGCCCACACTTCATGGACAGAGATGAGATGCTAACAACAGCCCGCACTGTGCAGCAACGGTTCTTGGCAACTATGTCTATATTGATGGTGGAGAACTCTCCCAGCTTTCAGACGGGAAGATCAAAGATCGGACTTCGAATCAAGGTGAGATTGTGCTTTACCCACTAATTACTACTACTATTCATTCACACGAGAAATGGTCCTTGTTAACTGGACATACATAATTATGCATGCAGTAAATTCCACCATCTCGATCGACATTTCGAAATCATGGACAACAACCAGTCTCGTCATGAGACCGATTCCCAAACTGCCGGTGGGAGCCTCGAAAACCAACGTGGTTCTCTGGGCCGACAGCACCGCGAACACATTTTACTCGTGGGGAGGGAAATGGCTGTTCGGAGAGAACATGAGGCCAAACAAGGAGCTGTGGAAGTTCGTGGCAGATGGCAACGGTGGCGGGACCTGGTCAGTACAAGAAGCAGCGAACCCGACATTATTCAACGGCTTTACCCCTGCCGAGAGCGGCGCCTTTGTGACGGCCAAAGCCACGGGGTTCATGATCGGAGGCGTGGCGTCTGGGTGGACCGAGTACAACAGGCAGCCTCCGCAGGCGACGCCGGGGATGCTGTCGTTCAACATGCAGACAAAGGTCTGGCAGAATGGAACCACAGGGTTCAGCCCGTTTGAATCTGGCACGTTTGCTGGAGGTTCAGCCCACTTTGCCCCGACGTTTGGACCTTCGGGTGTCGTTATCGTCATGGGCGGATACTCGCCTCCAGTCGACGCGGAGCCAAAGGCGGGTAACTCGCCGTTTATTGACCTAGAAAACTTGACACTCTTCGACCCGGCGCAGCCCAAGAAAAAATACTCTCAGAAAACGACGGGCTATATTCCCCCTTGGCCGCGCTCCGGGTTCTGCACTGCTGGCTTTCAGAATACTGACGGAGGCTACGAAATGTGAGCCCCCCCCCCCCCCCTTCGCCACAACCCTTAATGGTTCAACTGAATACTGCCCATGTTCTAACATTTATCGCTACCAGCTTCATATCCGGGGGTGAGAATCAACGCGACGGGTTCTACTACCAAGACGCATATATCCTCAGCCTGCCGGGATTCGTATGGACCAAGCTCCTAACGCCTCCAGCAGGGTCTCGAGGATACCACAGCTGCGTGTCCATCGGCAAACACCAAGTGCTGAGCATTGGTGGGTACAATGGCGACTGGACAAAGAAAGATCTGGCTCCGCAGGGCCTACTTCTGTTTGACATGACGGCCATGACGTGGAATGACTCGTACGACGCCAACGCGTCAGCCTATGAGGCGCCCGCCGCGATAAAGAGCTGGTACAGCAGCGGGTCAGTCTAACCTGCCACCCCACCCACCCGGGGGTCTGTTCTGAACACATTGAGCTAACAGACTCGTCGTCATACAGGGGGCTGGCGAAAGTGCAGTGGTCGTCAGATGAACTGCGGCAAATGTTTACGCAAACTACTGCGACCCCACCGCCCAGTAATACGCCTGACTTGTGTAAGTGCTTCCACCAAAAGGCCAGTGCATAGTTACATGAGACTAACATATCTCCAAAGCTACGCCGCGAGAAAACACTACCCCAGTTGGAGCAATAGCCGGAGGGGTTGTAGGAGGCCTGGCCGGTTTGGCCATGATTATTGCTGCTGCGTGGCTGATTGTCCGGCGAAAGAAGGCTCAGAGAAGCCTGGAAGCCGCCGGAAGCAGCGAGTATATGCATGGGTATACGGGGTCCAAGGAAGGCCCAGAGACCAAAGGGATACTCTCAGCCATAGCCATGCCAGAGGCCGATGGTGCCACCATGTACTCGGAACTGCCCAGTTCGGATGCCTCTACACGGTACCCCGAGCTGTCGGGCAGCGTCGCAAAAACAGGACCGCCAGTTGCGCCTGCTGAGCTGGATGGAGATTATGGGAGATGAGTACCTACCTATTTAGAACATTTATCCATAATTTCAGAGCGGGAGGTCATAGCAAGACAATATATTTGGCTCACATCTATCTGATTCCCTAACGGACCTAACGCCCAGTAACCTTTTCTCACAACAATGGGAACCTTGATTCACATTACGGTGAGTGGAGGTCAACTTTCCATCTGTCAAGCCATTCCTGCCGACTCATAACGCCAAGCGTGTTTTCATCCTCTGCACCGATTTAAAAGTGGCAAGAAACAACAGGCATGTTCTCATGGTGACACCCAACCTTTTGAACCTGTGCCACGCGATCTGAAGTACGTAATTACCTAGGTAATTAAGCTACGTACATAATTACATGACGGCCCGGTCCCAACAGTAGGAACCTTTATATATTGGAACGTTGCACCACATAAACCTAAATCACACCAACGTCCATCTTGAAAGGATCAAGTGTTGACATGACGCTTTGCAAGAGGGCAAAAGAACAGCAAGTTCGCATCCGTGAACCACATCATCAGCAAAACCGGGACAACCAAAGTAAACATTATGTACTGATAGTATTGGAGGTCTAGTGTGTATGGTACATTGCTAATATATATATATATATATGTGTGTGTGTGTGTGTAAATCAAATGACCCCGAAAGGAAAGAGGAAAAAAAAAATCCAGCCCCGCTTGAGATCCAACGCCTGCCCAGTAGTGGGGTTCAAGAACCATAATGAAATCATATTGTTTCGTCCCAGATATTTTTTTTCCCAGTGGGAAAATACGGCCACAATACTAAGGTAGCTTCTCCGTCTCGGGGATATAAAAGTCTGCTTTGAGCTTTTGGTAGTTCTTTTGCACAAGCTCGGCCATGCTCTGCATGAGCACGTCGCTCGTGCTCGTCTTGGCCAGGCCCTTGTCGACGGTGTGTTGGCGGATGAACTCGCCTTGGCAGTCGTCGACGACGCCGGCCCTGCCGACGAGCCCCGGGTAGCCCATGGCTTCGTTGCAGGGGATTTCCTTTTTTGCGCCCCCAAGTTAGTCTGACGTGTTTTTTTTTGTTTTTTTTTGCATATGCATCCATGCCAACCGGGAGACAGAGTCAAACTTACAACAATGTTGTCCCCATTCGGATTATAGTCGTAGCGGATGTACTCGGCAAACGCGCGCTGCTCGTGGCTCCACTGCTCCTTCCAGCGCCCGCAGTCAGGGTATTTTTTGTTGTTGGTGCAGTCCTTCCAGGCCGTCAACATCTCGAAGGTGTGGGGCAGGTTCTGGACGACGATGACGCCGCTGCTGAGCACGGGTTTCCCCTTGCTGTCCAGGCTCATGGGCTTGTTGTCCTTGCTGAGCTGCTGCGTATCGATGGGCATGGCGATGGACGTGTTGGGGGCAATGTTCCACCGGTTGAACATGAACTCGAGGGGCACTTCGAGGTGCTGGATGGTGGCCTCGGGGGCGATGAAGACGACGAAGCGGTAGAACCACAGCATGTCCATGAGGACGTGGGGCTTGACCCATGTGTCGTGGTGGCCTTCGATGTGGCGCGCGTTGAAGTATTTGTAGTCGTAGCCGTGGATTTGGGCTGCGTGATGGGGAGCGCAACTGGGTCAGCAACAGCAATTGGCGCGCCAAGATAGCTTCGTTGGGAGGGGGCATTGAGTCTGCTAATTACTCACAGTACATGTAGTGGTTCATGTGTGACAGGCTGATGAGCCCTGTGCCTTCCGTATTCACGCCCTCCCAGTTCATCTTGTCGGGGTTGAAGACGTCGTTGTAGCCATCGGGATTCCTAGTGTCGAGCTCGACGATTAGGATGCCCTTCCCCATGGGGTTCGTCCAGTGCTCGTGGCCGCCATTGTCGAATTCCTTGCCCCGCTGGTCCTTGTAGCTCTTAGCGTCGATGGGAATCTTGATCGGTTGGTAGAGGTCGAAGAGGAGGTCGCCAAAGGATTGCGGGCCCTTGTTGGGGACCGAGTGGGTGATTTCTTTAATGGTTTGGATTGGCGCGTCGACGTGGCTGCTGCGGAACGAAGAAAATATAAAAATTATGACGAGAAGAACAACAGGGACAGAGATGAGCAGCATGCGCTGTGTCGCAAAGGGCGGCGTCATGTTGGAAAGGAGGGTGGCGCGACGAAGAAAAAAAAGGACGAAGAGGAAAATGGCGAAACAGCACGCGATGCGACTGCGGTTCTCGACGCCAAAAAAAAAAAAAATGCGGAGGACCGATCCCCCCTTTCCACTGGTGGGGTGGTGTGGTAATTGGCACTTTTGGCTGGTAATTCGTCGATTCTCACAATGTTACAGCGGGATGGAGTTTCGTCCTTGACTAAGCCGTCTTCAGAATAGCGTCATCTTTTTTTTCCTCTTGGAGGCAACGCCTCTTTACTCTATTATTTTCTTTACGTAGAAGTCATTCGACACTGGCTGCCAGATCCCTTTCCAAATGCACAATACCTACGAAATACCTAGGTTGGTACTTGAAAATCAAAATGTCTGTGTCTCTCATCTCTCCCGATCAATCGGGTCGGGTCTGGGGATGCCCCTCTTTCAGTGTGGGGGTAACCCATTTGGAGTGTTTGGAGTGTGCTGATCACCTACCTTATTCACCCCCTGTCCCCCGCTTATCAAGTCCCCTGACGCTGTGCCGCCAGGTGGCATTGGCCGACGATGACATCAAAACCCCACTTTAGATATCCAAAAACATGACCCGGACGGAACATCCTCAAAACCTCCACTTAGCTCAGTTCACGTACTGTGTATGTACTGAAAAGGCCAAGAGCCGTCATGCGGGTCAGAAATCCAATCGCCATCGGCGCCTCCTTGAGCGCCTGCGGGTTTGCCTTGGCTCATCCATTTCTTCATCAGGATGCGGATGGTTCGGCAGCTCGCCCCCAAAAGGTGTTGGGCTCAACAAGCATCCTTGAACCTCCCTCACATCCCTTCTCTTTGATAGAGCACAAAGAGAATGCCGATCTCTGTGTAGCTGGGACAAATCAATGGACTGGCACCGTCTCGGTATCGGACGAGAAAGACTTGTTCTTTTGTGAGCTTCTCGCCATTCTCTGTTAGCCTACAGATACCTATAAACCATGCTGACAGACACTCACCCAGGGTTCTTTGAAAGCCGCAATGATCCCCAAAACAGCCCTGTCATTATATGGTTGAACGGCGGCCCCGGGGGCTCGTCCATGTTTGGTCTGTTCAAAGAGATTGGACCATGTCAGACAAACGAGCAGCTTAATGGCACAGTCTTCAACAAGCACAGCTGGGCCGAGTTTGCAAATGTGCTGTTCATCGAGTAAGCAAGCAAGCACTGCATATTTGTTTCTCTTTTAGCGAGTGTTTTATTCTCCTAACTGTCTTCTTCTTCTTCTTCTTCTTCTTTTTTCCCAGTCAACCAGCTGGTGTTGGCTTCTCAACTATCCGGAATGGCGGCCAAGGCGGCCCAGACAACCTGCTCGAGGCCGCCACGGACTTCAGCCAGTTTCTCGTCACCTTCTTCCGCGACATCTTTCCCGAACTCTCCGACAACCAGCTCCACATTGCCGGCGAGTCGTTTGCCGGGAAATACATCCCTGGGTTCACACACTACATCAACCAGTGGCAGCAGTTTGGCGGAGAAGACCCAGCAGTCCCAGCCATCCAATCCATTATCTTGGTCAACGCCTTGGTCAACTCGATTGCCTTTTCCACATCGGCCCACTATGATCACTTCTGCGGCGTCGACGAGAACGGAAAGAGGCGCATGGAGCCTGAGAACGGCGGATTCAACGAAACAGCCTGCCGCTCCCTCGAGGAGGAGATCCCCGAATGCGAGCGCCTTGGCACGCTCTGTGAGGGCACATATGACCCGGTTGTCTGCGAGACGGCCGACATCTACTGCACGGCGAACGTGGGGAAGTGGTTCTACGGCGATATGTATCCCGGCGGCCGCGATCCGTACGACGACCGCAAGAAGTGCGGTGATAACCCACCAATCTGTGAGCCCTTTGATGGGCCAGAAAGCTACGCCGTCGACTTGAATCAGTCTCACATCAAGGAAGAACTCGGTTTCAGCAAGGACTTTCGCTTTGATGGCATCAATAGCGATCTCAGCAGCCGGTGGAGCGAGAGCAAGGAAGTCTGGCTGCCCACCACGCGAGAGCTCACCTTCCTTTTGGATAAAACACCCACTCGCGTATTGGTGTTGAACGGGAATAACGACGTAATAATGTGAGTTTCTTGCCCTTCAGCATAATACCTAACCCCGTTTCTGTTTCAAAACACTAACCAATGCGTTACACTGTTCAGAAACACCGAGGGTCAGAAACGGGCTTTCGACCGTCTTCCGTGGCGCCGGCAAGCTGCCTTTCGAAATCATGCATATAACGACTGGCACTGGCCAGATGCGTACGGGACATTGACCAAGGGAGGCGAAATCAAGACGGCGGATGACTTGGAGGTGACGAACAAACTTGCGCTGGTTACCCTCGACGAGGTCGGCCACGGCTCGGTGGGAGACCAGAAAGAAGCAGCCGCGTGGGTCGTCAAGTGCTGGACTGACACAGGCCATCAAGATGAGCGGTGCCCTCTCTGACGAAGTAGTGGCTGTGCGGGAACAAAATGTTCTTGCACTAGGGGGTGAGTGGACCGGGTTACTAATTGGAAGGTTATGGAACAAGCTTGTAAAGGCGGTGAGCTTTCGGCCGATTCACATTACGCGACACTCAGGGGGACTGATTCCAGGTATATGTCTTTAAACACCTTCAAATAAACTACCATCTGCTGCCAAGTCAGTTGCCACAGCTATTGATATTAATTCACAGGTCTGCGGCCAGCCCCTTTTCTGCTTCTGGTGTTAGACGAGCGCTCTGGGAGCATATTGATCGCAATATTGATCCCAAGAATTTTCCCACCCCAATTACCAGCCGTGGCAAAATAAACATTTCTTACATCAGCATAGTGGAACATCGCAAGTTTAGCGCGAACCTTGAGATTGTTGACGCTGATGGCCAATTATCCGCCTGCCCAAGCGACTCCAGCCAGGCGGTTCAATTTATATTGTCCCTATATAAATCTGCTACGGCCCTGACTAAGTCACCAAATAAAGCTCCATGAGCGATTTATAAAATGGTTACCTAGAGTTAGGGCGCCTGCGACAATCTATCCAATGTCTTGGCTAAGCCTCGTTTCTAGCGGAGATGTTGATCAACCAATGAGTTTGTAAGTGATGACTTGATATGGTGTATTTTTGGACTTGTCTCCAAAGTCGTGAAGCTAGTGCTGCTTATAAGATGACTTCATCACCCTACAACCAAACCTGCCAGTGAACTATCATCTTCTTCTTCACTTCCACAAACAACATCACATACATTCCTGTCCTCGGCCCTCAGTCCGTCCTCCACTCTAACCATGTACGCTCCCACTCTTCTCGCCGGGCTCCTCGCCGTCGCCCCTCTTGCCACCTTTGCCTCGCCCACTCCCCAACCCGCTGTCGAGACCGACTCGCTGCACCCTGTCGTCTGGGGCGGGATTCGTCTCGCCAACGGGACAGTTATCACTGAGCAATCATCCATCCCTTCCTCTGGCAACGATGCCAGCGCCAGCGCCAGCGCCAGCGCCAGCGCCAGCGATATCCTCGTGAAGCGCGACTCGTGCAACACGGGCGGCCTGTACTCGCGCTCCGACGCGGACCAGATGCAGAATAATCTCCAGAACCTGAACCCCAACAACCTGCACTATCTGCCCAGCGGCTCCGTCACCTGGTGGAGCCGTGGCACTGCCAGGGTGTGCGTCCACAACGACTACATCTTTGAGAACACGCATGTCAAGGAGTGGGAGGCCGGCTGGGCCATGGGGTACATCTCGGGCAAGTGCTGCACTTCGGCCGGCAATCCGCAGTGGTACGTATTTTCTCCGTAATTTCTTTTTTTAATCTTTTGTTCTGTCGAGGAAGATCAGGTACTGACTAACTATTCTAATTGTTGGTAAAACAGCCAAGGCGGTAGCTGCACGGCGCACGGGGATAGTGGGCTTTCTCTGCGTGTGCTGGTTCAGAACTCGGCATTTGACTGCTGAGATCCGCACGTTTGAGAAAGACAAAAGTTGGCATGTTAGAGATGGAGCTAATTATGGAAAAAGGCCTATGGATAGTATATAGATTAGAGTAACACTGCGCTACCAATGCAAAATGGTTCTTATCTGAAAGATCATTACTATAATCAACGTCATATAAGGAAGGTTAAGGCGGCATAGAGTCTAAAAAGTCAATAGCTCCCCCTTTTCGCTTTTCCAAAGCACCAGGCGTTCAAAGCTGGACGCAAGGTTGAATTTTGACCGGAACAGTATTGAGCGTATGGCCTGGGCGATGCGTCCCCTATACTGTCTGTATGCATGGGGGAAAGGGGGGTTGATAAATATGAAGAAGAGTCGACAATAGGTTTCCGCCAATTTGAAATTGCTGGCCCCTTCGGGCACATGCGGACTTCTGTGAAGAACTGGGACTTGGCAACACACAGATCTAATTGCCTAGACACCTTGGCACCCATCACGCACCTCGATAAGCTCGGTCAGAGATATGACACGAAACAACTTCTAATAAAAACATGATTGGCAATATAGGTACGAAAGAAGTTGTGATTGACAAGAGTGGTTTCTCTCTTAATTACCGTGCCCGATTAACGAGCCACCCTGCATAGCCACTCTTTCTCCCACATGACTTGGATGATGGAATCGGTCGCCACTTTAGATGCCCTTTCGTTTATTTTCAGTCGGCTTTTTCGCGAAAACCATAGGTAGCGCTGGACCAGACTCAAGCGCCCTTCGTTTTGCCTCTGCGAATGGGTCGCGGGAATTGAGCGCAGCTTCGTCCATAACAGCTTCATCGCCGGTCTTGACTTCGAGAAGCCGCAGGCTCGCTGAAAACTCTCGTCAGTAAGTAATATATATATATATATATATATATAAAGTAGGTACCCAGCTTGTTTGGCAGGACCGGGTTGTCAGGGGTGCCGTGGCTTACTTCCAATTTGTCCACCGAATCCTGTTTTGGACACTGGCACCAAGGGGGCCTGAATGAAAATTTCGGCCCTTGCAGTCTCCTTATTTCTGTCTTCTCCGGATTTGAGCCCGACCTTGCGTCTAAGACTAGCAGTTTTCAACCCCAACATCCTGATCAAGGTTGGCGGGGAGCGATCCCAGCTCCTTTGGATGATTTGTTGTACAGAAAGAGATTAGACAAAGACAACGGGGGAAAGATATCAAGCCGACTACGTCGCAGGATGAGCGGGAAACGGGCAGATAAGGACTGAATTGAATGAGATACACTAAGAGAACCTAGGCTGTGAGGGTAGCGACTGGGACTTATAACAGAAAAATAATCATTTTGTAGATTTGAGGCGACGTAATCTGGCCGCACGGCCTGGAGACCACCTGAAGCTCAACGCGAGATTTGGGCCAAAAGGGCCACGTTACATATTCCGACTGGATTCGGATCATGGCTTATTGTCAGCGGCCACTACACTAAAGGTCACAAATGGGCCGTTTGATCGGCCTTTTGGACTTGTTTCGCCTACACCAATACATTGAACGAATGGCCCATCTATGACTCCGAATAACTTCCAATGACTCTTTTCTTCACATTGATTAAAA
Organism: Lasiosphaeriaceae sp. G1095; assembly: GCA_027569635.1. NCBI lineage: Eukaryota > Fungi > Ascomycota > Sordariomycetes > Sordariales > Lasiosphaeriaceae > Lasiosphaeriaceae sp. G1095. The sequence continues at coordinate 18,711 of JAPDFK010000151.1, forward strand.
CTAGTGTTCTAAAAGTCTAGGAAAAGGTTGGTGACCTACTGGTATCGAGAAAAAAAATGGGCATCCGTTTATTTCAACAACAAGGCAAGTAGACTAAATGAGTAAGTACACAATGGAACGCCGAAGTGAGTTACCTGGTAAAACAGGGCTTCTCAACTGACTTTTAATTGTCTTGTAAAATCCGCTCTGAAACAGCGGTGCCACCGCGGCTTCCCGCAGCAGCTCGTTCATACTCCGGATCATTTCTGTTGGCTTCGCGGCTAAACACTGACGACATCTTGAACGAGCTTGTTGGCTTAGGGCGGCTGCAGCTATAAACTGATTCTTGGGAATGTGAATGGATGAGTACATGTGCATGTACATAATGCATGGTTAAATCAGGTGACTACACCGACCTACCCTCTGCTACGACCCGAATACAGAGACTACATGTATGGATAAATATGAGAAAAGAAAGGTTTCTAGAGATGAGACTTGCAATACTGTGCAGTGCCTATTGCTAGCTACCCTCATGCAACTTCAACTAGTCTAGGCCAAGAGGTCGCCCTTAAGCTCCGTGTAGGGTGGAAGGCGTGGGGAAGGGCCCGGTGGCCACGTTGCACATCCCATTGTGATTCACGAGAAGATCAAAGATAGACATGATAAGCACAATCTAGGGCACTAAAATACTAGGCCGATTGGTCTGGTTTGTTTAGAGTTGTTTCGCCCACTGCCAATTGGAAACGCAAAGTGGACACAAGGACCTGAAAATGGGCCCTGGATATCTGGTTGTCAGTTGATGGGAAAGGAGCTGGTGGTGGAGCAAGGCCAACGACCCAGGCCATCCCGAGAAAAATGAAAAACACAACACAGAAAAAAAGTCTTAGACTCAATAACCAACGGAAAAAAGAAAATGTCCCAGACTACCTAGGTGGTGATCCAAAAACGAACAAAATGGTACCAAAGCATTTCAGACCAATTTGGCTCACACAACCCTGCACTTCAATGCAGGCCTCCTGTTCGTCCAATGGGCTCGAAAAATCCAGTGCGAAAGTCTTGATAAATGTGAAATCGCACTGTAATTATCGCCTGCCGGCCATTTTTGGTCCGTCGCTCCGAACTGAGTTGTATTTTTGGCTGACTTGCACACCATCATCTTATCATGTGCGATGCTGATAGGGGGCGCAGCCAGCGCGTTCTAGGCTTCTGATTGCAGGTTACAGCGCCTCCCAAGGAGGCAGTGTGGCGGGCTGAAGGCAGACCGAGGGTGGAGGATTTCTGAGTCAGATTCCTCTCCAGGGAGGCCTTTATCTTGATTTAAATCTGCGGGTTGTGGCTGCCTCGGAATGCCTTCACCAATACTTATCATTCAATCATAATTTTACAGAGGATTGCGATTCAAGTTGACAAAGTCTTCAAAGCTGCATCTGTAACACCAGACCACAAACATGGCATCCAACTTGAAGACAAAGGACCATGTTGTTCAAGGGCCGAATTGGAAGGCTCCATTCGCGGCCACCTCCGATCGCAAGCAGCCCTCAACAGCTTTGGTAGAGATTTCTCACGAAACCGAAATCCAACCATATGTCGCTGGATCCCCCCTCGTCAAAGCTGATGGCCACAAGGAGAAAGAATCCGTCGTCGTCGAGACCAACACATCGTACACGCTCGTGGTGGCAGACCATGACCCCTCCAAGCCGCCGCCACTTGAATTGGCCCAAAACTTCCTGCACTGGTCCACATTCGACGAGGCCGTTCTCCCACCGAGGGTGAATCCCAAGAAATCGCGTCGCGATCGCATCTTCGCCCCGCTGAGCAAATTGAAAGTTGAGCTGCCCGGCGAGGTCAGCGTCGAAGGTTTCGACGGCGTCTTTGAGTCCGTCCACAACCTCTTCCACTCGGCCAAGAGGCTCGACTTTATGCAGACGGAGCGGGCCATGCACCTCCCAGACAACAAGGCCGACCCGTTGCCTCGGCGCGAGCTCGAGCGCATCGAGAACGAGCTCTTCGACATGGCCAAGTACCACGGGTCGTCCAACTTTCTGACGGCGCTGGCGTGGGCCGAGGAAGGCGAGACCGGATCCATCACCCTCTTCGAGGTGCTCTTCGGATCCGACGAGCACGACGAAGCCACGGGCATTCGTCCCGTCGCAGCCATGCAAAACGTACCCAACGCCGTCCTGGTCAACATGAGAATCAACGAGAAGATCAAGAAGAAGATGGTGTTTGTGCCCTCGGGCGACGACGACACCCAGGGGTTCAAGTGGAAGGCCAACCCGAGTCGTGGCCCAACATACGCCAAGATGGGAAACACCATGGCGGTGCCATCACACAGCAGCAACAGAGGAGACCACCGTTCATCGAGCCGCGGTAGCCATCATAGCAGCCACAGCGGCGGCGGCGGCGGCGGCGCTCCCAGGCTCGCGGACGCGGATGGGATCATCGCCACGATCCCGCAGTTTGTGGCCCTGCTGCACGCCAACCGGTCGATCCTCGAGGACATTCAGTCCGGCAGCGTGGAGACAGTCGACACTGCGCACGGAGACATCGTGCCAGCCGTGACGCTGCACAAACCGCCACGGCCGAATTCCCACGAAGGCGAGAGCGTGCACGTTGTCGTTCTCATGCCCAACGACGCCGAGTGGACAGACGACGAGATTTTCTGGACAGACCGGGATAAGCTGGTCGAGTTCCGCAGACGGCGATACTGGGACCTAATCGAACCAGAGAGACAGAGGGGAAGCAGCAGGAGCCGGGAAAGGAGGAGGAGCAGCACGAGTCAACAGCGGCGGACGAGCAGCCGTGAAGGAGGACATGGAAGCGAAGGCGGCCGAGCGCGGAGCCAAAGTCGACACTCTGCAACGCATTCCTCCCTGTCGAGGAGTCGGAGCCGGCATCTTTCCTTGCGTACACTTTTCTCATGAGGACGAACTATAAGATAAGCGCTAAGGATACAAAGTCGGTTTCATAATTTGGGAACCTGGAACTTGCCGTTGCTCGTATGCTAATAAATTCAAATTGCTAATCGCTCGAGCCCCGTCCCTTCACCTTGGCACAGGCAGGGTGTCAACAGGGGGAGGCGGAAGGGCGGGGGCGGGGGACCGATGCTCAACCTTGCCCTTCCTTCATCTCGCAAGCATCGGGCATCTCCCAAAATGGAGAGCTCGTCCTTGCCCTGTCAGCAAATGCAACAACAGACCCGAGGGAAGAAAAGGTAGTCAAGGGTGGAAGGACACGGAAGATCAAGGACGCGTGCCCAATTGATTATCGTACTTGTGCTTTTCACAGGCTATGTACCCTTTACAGCGAATGGACAATGATGGAGGTGGATGTATTTGCGTCTTGCTATTTGGATGGTTTCCCCCCCCCCTTTTTTTTTTTTGACATCCTTGAAGAATGAGTCTAATGAAACATCTATGCCCATAATTCTAAGGGTTCTATGAATGATGAACGTGAAGTGTAATAATAATCTTCAAAAAATCCCCCCCTTGTTTTAAGGGTGGTGCTCCGTGAAGATAAACTCTGTCTTCTTATGAATGCCGGGCTCCAGCGGTATATCGCTGGACTGGCTCCCGGGCAACGATGGCCGTCGTCCGCCTGTCGCTTTCGCACCAAACTCTGACCCGGCCTCGAACACGTCACCCCTGAAGCTGGGCTGGCTGATATACGTAGAGCGGGACCGGAAGGCCGAGCCTCCCGTCTTGGATCGGGAGGTGCTTCCTCCCACCTCGCCGCCGAAGAAGTACCGGTAGATGGATCGGCCCAGCGCCACATTGGCAGCAATAACGCCGAGGAAGAGTTCGAGGTTGGACCAGATGGCAGCAATGCAGTACGCCCCTGTTGCAAAGAAGACATGTGGTTAGCCAGTGGATGGTTGCTTGGTAGGTACGAGGAGATATGTCTTGGTCAAACTTACAACTCAGGTCATTTGTGACTAGCCCCAAACTTGCAGCTCTGGCCACGCCAAATCCAGTAGCCCTTGGTGTCGACATTAGCTAGCTGCTAGTGACGTTGTGATGCAGGTTTGTTTACTCACAAAATTCCCATGCCCATGAGGCCGGCGACAGAGGCCTTGGTTTTTCGAGGGATGCTGACGTTCCAAATCACCACCAGGGGGAGCAGTGAACATATGATGTCGGTGAGGAGAGAGTAAGCTGGGAAAAGGGGTTTATTGTCAGTTGTTTATGTTGTTGTTGTTGTCAGAGACTCGAATGGCGATGGGATGCTGCGACTAACCAATCGTAAAGTATATCGAGTAAATGCGAACCCTGGTGTCCCAGCACGTCCCGCCCGTGCCGGTCCAGTACACCGAGACGGGCTTGCACTGGGCCAGCAGAATAATGATGCACGCGAGATTTGTAATGACCAGACCGGACATGAGGGCATACAGAAAGATCCTCAGCCCCTTGTCGTTCTTGATGCGCAGGATCAGGAAGCAAATCGACATCTTGAGGAGGCACATGGTGGCGAAGAGGAGGATCTGGGCGTACCACCCCAGCATGTTATTGTTGATGTAGTCGCTGTCGCTGATGTACCAGCGGTGCCTGCCGTTGCCGTAGAGGTCGACCTGGGCGATCTGGATGCCGAAGCGAGCCACGCTCAAGACGGTGACGATCATCATGGTGTAGTCGTCGAGGCCGAGGGCGCCGAGCCGGAACCGGACAAAGAGCCGCAGAGACGAGGCGATGAGCAACAGGCTTATGAGGACGCTGGTGACGGCCAAGAGCACCGGCCCAACGTTCTGGTCGGGGGGCATCGGGTTGGGCGGCGCGACGGGAGCCATCTTGACAAGCCTCTCTCACTAAAATGAGGTACAAAGGTGGTGCCCATCGTGGAGGGAGTCGAGGGTGGAAACTGTCTGGCCTTTTGTTGTGCTGCGACGACGCCGATCGCCCATTTTGCCTGAGTGCAGAAAAGGGCCCTGACTGAGACAACCCGAAGCCACACAATGCACGAGGGTGGCCCAACCGCACACACATCGGGTGGAACTCCGGGGGTCGCTTCCAATCTCTGAACCCGTCGGCCTGGGCCAGTGCGAAAAAATCCTCCAGAACGCCTCTTTTTCCTTCCCCGCCCCCCGTCCCTCACACTCTGGAATAATTTCTTATTTGCACTTCACTACAGATAGGTCTGTACGTAAAAACACTCTTGGCAGGCTGTATCCCCCCCACCACGTCGCGGCCAAGCCTTCTTTTTAAATCCAGACAATATTATAAAACACTCTAGGCCCAGATTAGATCTCAAGACTATGGACATGGCCCCTGGCTTGCAGTAGTAAAAAGTTGGGAGGCCAATAGGCCGTATGGCAGACGCTGGAAGAGTGAGCTAAAGTGCTGCAACAATGGTATTATTGTATTGGCAAGCCAGAATCCGAGACCCAGACCTATACTAGACCCTCTCGGGGGCTAGCACAGTTGCGGCAACCAAATCGGTTTTAATCGATGGTTACTGGCCACGCTATTGCCGGAAGCTTTGGGAAGATGACCCGAGAAGCAGCGCACGGCTTTTCTTAGCTCTCGTTCGGTTACCCCTCTGCACTGGATTGGCTGGCATGTTAACCGGGGAACATGTTGATTGCAACTCTCTTCCCGTGTATTGACAACCCTTGGCCCATATCAATCAATGCAGGTTGTAGGCCATGCAGCCAAGACAGACCATCCAACACTATACTCGTTGCGAGCTGGCCCTGTGCACAGACTGCTCATCTGGTTTGCCATGACTTTTACAAAAACCTCCGGTCCTCGTGGCACACACCAGGAGCTTCCCTCCTGCGTCCTGCGTTTTCGTTTCCCGTCCCGCGTCGCCAGTGCTTAGCCACACGTAGCCAATTGGACAAATCCCGGACGGCCATCACTTAAGACAGTGTCAGAGCGTTCTGTCGCCACCATCACATCAACATGGTGTGCTTCCAGCTCCCCTTCAGCGCCGCCCTGGCAGCAACAGCAGCGATTCTATGTGGCCAGACAGTGCTAGCTGCCCCCGTGTTTGACCAGACCGCTAATGCTGTCTACGACTATGTGCGTCTCACTCCATGTTGTTGTGCTGCTGGCCGAAAAAGAAAGAAGGAAAAAAAAAAAGAAGAAAAAAAGAAGAAATGTAACCATTGCTGACGACGACCAATTACACACAGATTGTGGTCGGTGGTGGGACCGCGGGCTCGGCTGTCGCCACTCGGTTAAGCCAGGGCCTGCCGTGGGCAAGCATTTTGCTGCTCGAAGCTGGCCAGTCGGCTCTAGAGGAGGAACGCATCAACATCCCTGGCAGAAAGGGCTCTACGCTCGGTACCGTCTACGACTGGAACTTTACCACGGTCCCGCAAGCTGGAGCGAAGAACCGCGTCTTCTCTGTCCCCAGAGGTAAAGTGCTCGGTGGCAGTTCTGCTCTCAACTTGATGAGTTGGGACAGGGCCAGCGTGCGGGACTACAACACATGGAGCGAGCTCGGCAATCCAGGATGGACCTGGCAGTCCATGATCGCGGCCATGAAGAAGGCTGAGACCTTTGCCCGCTCGCCCGACTACGGGACTACAGGCGTCGGCAGCACTGGGCCCATCAAGTCGGTCATCAACCGCTTCATCCCGGAACACCAGAAGACATGGATCCCGACCATGAACAACCTGAGCATCCCGCTCAACCTCGAATCCTTGGGCGGGAACCCCCTGGGTGTCATGTACCAGCCCAGCAACATCGACTCCAAGGCGCCCCTCTGGAACAGGTCCTACGCTGCCAATGGGTACATCCCCACTGCGCGTTCCAATCTCCAGATCATCACAGGCGCCCGTGTCGCCAAAGTCAACTTGTCCAAGGGGCCAGGCCAGTCGCCTGCCACGGCCACTGGCGTGACTCTCCAAGATGGCAGAATCATCCGCGCGCGCGAGGAGGTGGTCATCTCTGCCGGATCTATCCAGAGCCCCGGCCTTCTTGAACTCTCGGGTATTGGCCAGGCCTCGGTCCTCAGCGCTGCCAACATCACCCAGATTATAGATCTGCCCGGCGTCGGCGAGAACCTGCAGGACCACATCCGCATCCAAAGCTCTTACCAGCTCAAGGACAACTTTACCTCCTTCGACATCCTGCGGTACAACGCCACCTTTGCAGCTGCCCAGCTCGACCTCTGGCGCCACGGCCAATACTCCATGTACGACTACACGGGCAGCGGCTACACTTACACCAACTGGAAGCAAGCCATTGGCACCGCTGGCGCCGCTGCCATCACCACGCTCGCCCAGCAAGCCGTCGGCACGTCTCCCTCGGTCGTCGAGCAAAAGAAGCTGGCTCTCCTCTCCGACCCCACCGTCCCCCAGCTGGAAGTCATCTTCTCCGACGGGTACACTGGCGTCAAGGGGTACCCCGCGGTCGGCTCGCCCCTCTACGGGAAAGGCTTCTTCTCTCTCATCTCGGCCGTCATGCACCCGCTGAGCCGCGGCAACGTGCACATCACGTCGTCCAACATCTCCATCAAGCCGACCCTCAACCCCAACTACCTCTCCAACGAGCACGACATCCAGGCCGCCATCGCCGCCATCAAGTACACGCGCAAGATCGCCAACACGGCGCCCATGTCTTCTCTCTGGGTGGCCGAGTATGAGCCCGGCCTGGCCGCCGTGCCTGCCGCCGACGGCCCCGCCACCGACGCCCAGTGGCGCGACTTTGTCCTCAACACCACCTTATCCATCTTCCACCCCGTCGGTACCTGCGCCATGCTACCCCGCGTCAAGGGCGGCGTAGTCAGCCCGGACCTGGTCGTCTACGGCACCCACAACTTGAGGGTCGTGGATGCGTCCATCATGCCGCTGCTGATATCCGCGCATATCCAGACGGCCGTGTATGGCATTGCCGAGATCGCGGCAGATTTGCTAGTCCGCGACTCCAGGCGGAAGAATAAGCGCGCTGCCGCAGAAGAAGACGACAGCTCTTAAGCTGGCACTGCTAAGGAAATACCGGCTGGTTGGTGGTCATCTGCTATTAGGTAGTTATTTTTTTTATTGATAGAAAAATATATTAATACTTATCTGTCAACAACAAAGTCTGTTTTTCGATGCATCATCTACTATCTCTGATGAGGGCTGGGGTTTTGTTTGTTTATCATTATTTCAGGGGGCAAGCAAGCATGGAGCAGAGACTGCAAGTTCATTCCTTGCCCGCCCCTGACGAGTTTCGGATTTCCTGACCCCCCCCCCCCCCAAATAATTTGTCACTGCGTCGATCACTGTGTCGATCCATGGAAGGGACCTGAAATGCTGCGATTCCATCTCTCATGCAAGTTCATCCCGACTTCTTCCTCACAAGGGCAATGAAATCGCAGGTTCTGGAGTAAGGTTCAGGCAGGTGGGATGGGCAAAAAGGGGACAAAGCACAATACACTTCGGAATTCCATCCATAATCACCAACCAAATAATGGGTATATGGTCTAGTGGTATGATTTCTGTTTTGCAATGCCTCGTGCACTCCGCGTATACAGACGGTCCCGCGTTCGATCCGCGGTATATCCAAATATTTTGCTTTTGTCCTCGGGTTCTTTTAACCCTTTGTCTCTGTTCTACCAACAATGGAGTTCTCATCCATTTTTGCGTTTCGAGGTTTTGCAACCCACCAAATTCAAGACGTACTTGTTGGATGTGTATTTTTTTTCGCACATCTGACTCGGAACATGGGATCCACCCAGTTGCCAAGCTAAACGGTGAGAACTCAAAATTGTCCACACTGCACAGAATTAAGTTGGTAGACCAAAAGTACACAAGAAAACAGAAAATATTTTCCAATATTGTTGTTTGCGCCGACACATGATGTTGTTGTGGCACCACTAGATCATGTCAACTATCCGACCCCTTGGCCATATCGCCAAGTACTTGTTGTGCTTTTGGTCGAGCGGCATGGGCTATAGTATAGATCACGATACATGGTCCCGTAATTCAATGTTCCCAGGCCCTCGTAAATGCTCAAGCCTAACACTGCCTTGCTGCCTACTTACCTACGGAGTACCTAGGTAATTAATTAGATATCAAGTCCCGCCAGTTATACTATTCCAGGTCAAAGTCCATCCATAACCACCCCATATAACCCCATAACCAGCCAACGAGGGAAGTTGAAGTTTCCGAAATCCATCCACGCCCATCTTCCAAAACACGCCAACCATCACCCCAGCAACGCCCGCCATGATAAGAAAGATTGACACCATCAGCCGTCTGGCCCACACCTGGATAACTACCTCCTGCCCCGCAGCCTCAAGTTCTTGTGCTGAAGTCGCGCCACTCCCACTCCTCCGCAGCGCGTCGTCCTGCAGGCTGGCTGCTGTTGCTGCTGCCTCCTTGCCGCGTGCTTCATCGTTGTACTGCATGATCTGTAACGCAATCCAAATAAACAGGGCCATCCATCCCGAGGGGAATGCCGAGGTAGGGAAGCACCTCTCGGCCCGTGCGGCGGAGGCGGGTTCGGAGTGTCGGTTTGGATGATGAGGATGACGGTTCTTCCATCTCAAATTGGGCTATTATTCTGTTGTTGTAAGGAGACGGCCCGGCAGAGTATGCGGGCGGGGGAGGCGATGCGCTTCGAGTCCGTCGTTGCCACTAACGTCTTGATGGGAGACTGGTGGAGGGCTCGGAGATGTGGCGAGTGTATGGGGGAGGCAGCGGGATCGTCTCCCATTGCTCTGAGCCCGAGGCTGTCTCGGGACTCACAGTGTCTTCTCTGCGTGAACCCATTACGCCCGCTGCTGCTGCTGCTGTTGCTGTGACCGCCATCGCAAAGTGGGTCGAGAAGGGATTTGTTGCTGTTTCTTTTGTATATCGCCGGGTCTGTCGTTTGAAATCATGGAGGAGTTTAAATCAAGTTGAACTTGCCGGCGTACACACAACTGGAGGACCAATCATGGACGGAGAAGGCCGTTCTTGATGTCAACGTTAATTACTTCACCCGTCCCGATAGAACTGCTGAGAGTAGAGGGGGGAAAAAGACGAAGCAAAAAAAAAAAGGTTTCGTTAGAATTTGTGATTGATTATCAACATATTCCAGTATCCTCTCCCCCGGTAAGAGTCGAACTTACAGCCTCCAGATTAACAGTCTGACGCGCTAGCCAATTGCGCCACGAGGGATGAGATATTGGTGGAGATGGACTCCTCCTTGGATGCTTTGCTGAGATGCAACGCATGTCTATCTTCCCCAGTGGTCTCCACTTGAATTCATGTGCGAGAAAGGGATGTGGGAAGTCTGCACAACTTCATACAGAAAAGGGGGCCGAAAGATGGTTGAATCGTACTCCTTTCGCTGCCTCGTATACATCCCTTTTTTTTTATATTTACAAGTCTCTCTGCCGTGGTGTACGCATGAACGGGAGACAGAAAAGCTAGAACCACGCTTGATCCTTCAATTCTTTTCGTCCTACCACGCCGCCCTTCCTGCCATTGATAACAACGAGGTTGGGTGGCTGATGATGACCAATCCTTCGATCCACGATTTCCATCACAGGACGGACGACATTCTGCGCCGATACATTGCATGACTACCTAGGTACTTGGCTATCAGACATGGCATTTGGTGTATGGCTCTTACAGTGAATAGTTTGTGGGCCACTGCTCAGGTGTGGTTGACCATGGCTTGCATAATATTTACTGCAATGAAAAAGGAAGTGCAAGCCTTGGACAGCGGAAACACGTCGTCCTCCGCACATGGTGGCATTATTGGTGAAATGGATCCGAATATTGCGCCACCGCTGCCTCAGACCTGGAGCCCTATATCAGGTTCCTCGCCAAGAGATAACCAAAGCATGTGTGCTCGTCGGACCGTAGGGCTGATGATGTAACCGTGGGTCACAATCAGGCTTGGCATCTGACGGGCTTGTCAGAACTTGTTTTTATTCGCTGAACGAGCCTGTTGCCGTCGACTTTGGGTATCAATTTTCAGCGAGGTCGTAGTTCAACATGGGTAAAAAAAACTTGAACATGAGTAGAAAAACCCTAACCCTCAAAAAGCTCAACATGAGTAAAATCATTCTAATTACCCATGTTCAACTTGTAGCATATATTGTGCATATGTTGAACAAGTATAGACAAACAAACCTAAACTAATAATAAAATAACTAAGGCAAACTATACAAAGTAAAAAATATATTATATTACCAAAAAAAGTGGTTTGTTGTAGGAAATGCAATTTACACAGGTAGGGTACCGCCTAAGCATATGCTGAGCATCTATTGTCTATATGCTGAGCATATGCAGGACATACTCTGTAATTATAGTTTGGTAATAGGCTTTAACGATAGAAATGTAGTATTTGTGATCGAGGTTATAGATTTTGCCGTTATGCTAGCTTACCCATATACTAGAAAGGATAGCATTGTAACATTTAAGTCTATTCACTTACCGGCGCCAATTTTCGAAGGGGAGCTAACATAAGAAAAGTTGAGGGAGGAATTCAAGAAAGTGCAGGATTAGGTATGTGCTTACAATCTGCTTAGCATATACTCTGCATATGCACACATCTTTTTGAATATAGTTAAGGTAAAGTAGGTACGCTTAGTTAAGGTAGTTACAATAATAGCAATAAGTAGGGCGAGCAATGACTAACAAAGGTGTAAGACTTCAACCTGGCCTTGTAGAGGTGGGCGAGGGCTACTGCTTATATACATAGTTGGAAGACTGGGCTCCCTTGTGGGTGTGGTCACGCTACGGTGTGGCTTTTAGTGGCTTGCCAGGTAGTGCGTGCATACAAGTGGGGTGTATGTGTGTTAGGATCCTCTTTCCTTACATATAGATTTTATTATTTATTATTAATTATATTATCGTTTAGTATATGCTGAGCAAATGCTATAAGTTGAACATGGGTAGAACGATTCTACCCATGTTGAGCTTTTTGAGGGTTAGGGTTTTTGTACTCGTGTTCAACTTTTTTCTGCCCATGTTGAACTAAAACCTGATTTTCGGCCCCCTTCGCAGTGACTGGCTGAAAGGCAAGCTTCTTTCCACTTTCCCCACACAGTTATTGATTATGAGAGAGGGAAGTGTGACGGGAGTTGCAAGGGCGTCATGTTGGATATACTGTACACAAGCGAGAAGACATTCCAGACCCTTCCCACTGCCGCCGCGGCTGATCAATGTCTATAACACGGTCCGAAAACAGTGCCCCGTGACTCAAGCAATGAATTCAACGCCAGAAGCATGTTGCATGAAAAGTGGCCCATCAGATGCGATTGTTGAAACAATTCGTGATCAGTTTTCCCTTTCCTTGGGCATTTCAAAGGCGCAGTGGTGGCCGGCTTTGGGCCAAGCCATGCCCTATGCCACCCGAGTGCAGGCCAAGAGAGGAGGAATTCAACGGCATGAGCTGCTTCTAGCCCTTCAAGTTTCAATAGCCCGTAGCTTGCCGCGGCCAAGCGAGGCCAAGACCGCCACCCAGCATGTTGCCGCCGTTCACGCAATATCACAAGCATCATACGATAAGCCTCCTTAAGCCGCGACCAAATCCTTGAGGAGATAGACAACTGATCATGACGTATTTGCTGCTCAGCTGAGGGGTATTCACGTCTTGGCGGCGGATGTTTGACTCGAGCATCGTTTGCCAGCGAATGAGAAAGCAAATCTCGGCATCCGTTATCACAAAAAGCCGTCTGGGCGTGCATGATAGGACTGAAGAATAAACAAGTCTCACCAAGTAGGTATTCAGGTTTACCTGGTCGCCTTCAAGATGCAAGTTGTCGGAGTTGGAGTTCTCGATCGAGGTTTGGGCGGCTCCCGTGACTGGCAACCCGAAGTTCATAGTGGGAGGCCGGTGTGGTCCTGTTGCGTCGAGGCATAGCATTGCCTAGAATGGGAAGTCGTAATCAATGTTGAGGTGGGAAAAACTCGGACGGGCTGTCGAGTATAATAAGAAGGGGCGTTATTCCAGACTCATATCTCACCAACTCAACATCACCATCACTCTCAAGCTTCATTCTCTCTAGACTTTCAACACCACTCTTCTCGATTTCTCCCCAAACTGCAACCTGGCTCTCAACCTCGGAAACTGGTGCGACAGCCCATTGCCACCACCCACCACCATGCCTCAAGTCACCGTCCCCAAGAAGTCGAGCGCCAGCTCTCGCAAGAAGTTCCACGCCCTGCTCAAGGAGAAAGTCCCCGCCAACCTCCTCAAGACCATTCCGGCTGACGCCGAGGGCAAGAACATCCCTGACGACATTGCCAAGCTCGTCACCTCGGTCGGCGCTATCGCTGCGCCCCTCGCGGTCCCGCAGTCCAGGTACACCTGCGTGACGCAGGCGCCCGCCGCCATCACCTCCACGGCCTCGTCCGACCCTCTGGCCCTCTGGATCGGCCTGGGCGGCAACATCCCGCGCTGGAAAAAGGGCCAAGTCGTCAACTTTGCCGCCATGGCCACCGGCTACCCGACCCCGGCGCACGCCTCGTTCGCAGCCTACAAGCTCAACGAGGCCGCGACGCAGTGGAACGGGCTTGCCATTGGCGTCACCTTCAAGTGGGTGACCAAGCTCGAGGACGCCGCCTTTGTGCTCGCGTACGGCGGGGACCAAGGGTTTGTGCTGGCGCGCGCCTTCTTCCCCAACGGCAACGACCTCAACACGCTGTTCGTCTACCAAAAGGCGTTCGAGCAGCAGTACAGTCCTTACCAGACCAACATCTTTCTGCACGAGCTGGGCCATGTGCTCGGCCTGCGCCACGAGTTTGCCGAACTGGAAGGGTTCGGTGCCGTCAAGTTTGGCAAGGCCAACAAGCGCTCTGTCATGAGCTATGTGTTCCCTCCCAACATTCGCGACTCGGACGAGAATTATGTCAAGGGGTTCTATGACTATGACGACCCCGAGTATGATGGCATCAAGATTGTGGACTGGATCCCTGACAACTGAGGACATGTTCCCGCGAGGCGTGCGATGGCTAGCTAGCCTTGGTACGGCACTGTAAACTCGAAACAGGGGACACAGAAAGGATCGTGCTGCTGGAGGATATGCACCTAGTTAAGTAGTTGGTACTCAAAATAGCCACAGTATTGCTATTTGACATAATTAACCCTTGATCCGAGGTGACTCGTGACTTTATGAACCCAACGGTACCCTATCGGGCGTAGCCCTTTTCATAGGTTTATACTTAGTAGATGGAGTTCTACTTAGCTATTAATCTGCCCAGAACAAAATTCCATGTAGGTAGTTAAGGGGCTGAGAAATGACTGCCCAAGTAAGTAATCACTCATAAGATACTGCGTACCTAAACAAAAAAACCTTGCAGAGACGACCCCCGCCTCATGCAAGCTTCAAGGCCACTAAATAGTGACTTAATACACGTAAATAAAGTCCTCGTTCTTAACGTCCGTCATGTCTCGCATGGCATTATCCTCGTGCAGCGCCCTCTGTGGCCTACTAGACCCGCTTTCTTCAATCTCAACAGCCTTGCTATTCTGCATCTGGTCCTTGCGCAACATCGATTCGTCAACCAGCACGGCACTCTTACCAAGTGCCTCGCGGCGCTTAGCGTGCTGACGGTTGAGGAATACGAGATACAGGGGCATTAGTCTATGATAGATAGGTTAGCCATCTTCCCGATTCACTGTAACTGGAGGATGGACATACGCTGAAAGCCCGCCAACGAGCACAAACATGATAAGGTCTGCGATCAAACCCGACCGGTAGAGGGGCGCTTGGTCGGTTGAGAAGAGCAGCGGGCCAATGACGTTTCCAGTGCACATCCCTATGAACACCATGGCAGAGGTGCACTTTTTCTTCGTGTCGCCACCCGTATTTTGGGCTTGCCATGCGTAGATAAGGGGCGTAATGGCCGCCATGCAGGACACCTACAGATGCAAGCAGAGAGTGAGCATGCATCTCAAGATATAGCGACGTAATCGAGTGTGATGGCTTACCAAATAGTACCCAAACAGCAAGACACCCTTGTATTCCCGGGGAACTGTGAGCATTATGACGGTCCCGACAGCGGGAAGCACGCTGACGCCAGCAATAACGAGCCCCTTGCTCTTAAAGCGGGTTGCAAGCCAGCCCGATCCAATGATGATGGCAATCTGGATGACTCCGAACGGTATGTTGAAGAGGATTGCCTCAAAGTTGGTGTAGCCAAACGACTTCACGATGAGACTGCCAAATGTTGAAATGCCGCCACTAGCGATTCTGGCCAATCTGTTAGCCTCAATTCTGTCGCCTCATGGGTGGTGAGCAACACGTACGAAATTGCAATGACGATGATGAACCAGCACCAGGTCTTCAAATCCAACAAAGTCTCCCAGACGTGCTCCCACCGCCACTCTCGAGAAGCAACGCCCATCTGGTTGGCGCGCAGTCTCTCGACAGCAATCACCTTCTCACGCTCCTCGAGGTACTTCGCTTCCATAGGCGAGTCGGGCATCAGGATCAGGACGGCCACCGAGTACAGGACAGTCAACAGCCCGCAGAACATAAAGATGATCTGGTACTTGAACAGCTTATCGCTGTTGATGTGGCCTAATCCGAATGTGAAGAGGCTGCCCACAACCTGAGTTACACCATTCATGGCGTTCCAGTAGCTCGTCCGCATCGTCTGCTCGCCGCGACGCCACCACATCTGGGTGATGGCGATACAGCAAGGGGCAATCATGGCCTCGAATGAGCCGAGCATGAACCGCATGGCCAGCAACGACGAGAAATTGGTACATGCCGACATGACAGTGAGTGATGTCCCCCAGAGGAAGATGGCCGTGGCAAGGACTTTGCCAGTGGGCAGCTTGACGAGGATGAAGGCCGCCAGGGGCTGCATGACCAGCTGGGCAAGGTAAAGGATGGATCCAAGCCACGAGTACTGTGTGCCCACCAGTTTTGCATCGTCGCTGATACCGAAGATGGATACATAACTGTTTTGGACATATTTGTCAGTTACTTTACTCAAATTCAAAGTGAAGCGGTAGTACCTGAGTGAGCTCTTGTCCAGCTGCTGAAAGAAGTACGCCCCGAGGATCAGGGGCAAGACACGGCGGTCGATACGGCTCAGGACCGACTTTTCCTCCTCGTATGTGAAGGATGTGTCGTCGGCGGCGTGGCTGGCGAGAAACTCATTGGCCTTGTCGCGCAGCGGATTTGCGACAGTTGGGTTGTGGTCGGGAGCTGGGGCAATCTCGTCCTCCACCGCTTGTCCCACATGCTCGACTGTTTTACCTGGCGAGCCCATGGCTCGGACACAGGATCAGTAGTAAGTATATCTGGGAAACAAATACGGTATGGTGATGTAGCTGAAGAGTGCAAAGCCGAAACAACAGTCGGCTTCACGGGGAAGGCAAGGGATCAGATGTTAATAATTGGAGAGACCCGCCAGAGAGCCAGCAGCTGCAGTTAAGTTACTTCCATATTACCTCCTTGCCCTACCTTGCAGCGCGGCCAGTGGCGGGTGTGTTGATCGCCATGTTATTCGCCCAAACAAGAGGCAGGTGGGCACCCGGCCGGCAGTGATAGTGCCAAGATTGGGAAGAATATCGTCTGCGGGTGGGTTTCTGGCCGGAACGGAAGGTTGGGGAAGCAACTTCAAATGGATCATAATTGGGGGATAAATTCAGCCTGTATTTGGTTGGTCCAAGAGGATGGGAGGACGGAAGGCACCTCCAGCGCTGCCAACTCAGTGGAAGACTGGGTCACTTGAGAACGAAAGAAGCGTTCGTGCGGGGCAGGCACGACGTTCAGGCTGATAACCAATCCCACGCGACTTCCCGCTGCACGACGACAGATCCCCGCGTTGAATGGTGGGGGGAAGGCCGAGATGTGATGCTCCTTCCCTCTCAGAGCATGGCTTGTTTTTCGCTGATCTGTCCCCGCAATCGGCCAGTGGGTTATCTGGGACCGAGACGGGCTTCAACTGCCCGTTCTGCCCAACATCATGCCCTCTCTCGCTCACAATCCCCAGACGGCAACGCAACCGCAACAACCAACAAACCCACGCCTTTTCGCCAGATTCTTGGCCGCTGATTCTCGGCTGACGTTGAGGGAGCCGCCGTCGATTCAATATGGGCGACAAGAAGCGCTACGCCCTGGTGGGCACGGGCGGTCGATCGAGCTTCTTCTACAGCGCCATCGCGACCGATTACAGCTCAACATCATGCATTGTCGGGCTGTGTGATACCAACCAGACGCGCATGGACTATGCCAACGCCAAGCTCGAGTCGCTGGGCCATCCCAAGGTCCCGACATTCCTAGCCACCGACTTCGACAAGCTCATCGAGACCACCAAGCCTGACGAGGTCATCATCACCACCATGGACCGCACCCACAACATCTACATCGTCCGCGCGCTCGAGCTGGGCTGCAATGTCGTCACCGAGAAGCCCATGACCATCGACGCTCCCCGCTGCCGCGAGATCTTCTCCGCCGTCGAGCGCACCGGCAACTCAGTCCGCGTCACCTTCAACTACCGATACGCACCACACAACACCAAAGTCTACGAGCTGCTTCGGTCGGGCGCCATCGGCACGGTGACCTCGGTACACTTCGAGTGGATGCTCAACACCTCCCACGGGGCAGACTACTTCCGGCGCTGGCACCGCGACAAGCGCAACAGCGGCGGCCTGCTCGTACACAAGTCGACGCACCACTTCGACCTGGTCAACTTTTGGCTGCAGACACGCCCCCTTTCGGTCTATGCACAAGGCGACCTCAAGTTCTACGGCCGCGAGAACGCCGAGAAGCGCGGCGTCATCAAGTTCTACAGCCGTGCCCACGGCAGCGAAGCTGCAAAAGACGACCCGTTCGCCCTCCACCTCGACACCATCCCCGCCCTCAAGTCTATGTACCTCGATGCCGAGCACGAGGACGGCTATTACCGCGACCAGAGCGTCTTTGGTGATGGAATCAACATTGAGGATACCATGAACCTGCTCGTGCGCTACCGGAACGGCGCCGTCATGTCGTACTCGATGACGGCATATGCGCCGTGGGAAGGGTTCCGTGTCAACTTCAACGGGACAGGTGGGAGGCTCGAGGTCGAGGTTGTGGAGAACAGCTATGTCAATTCTGGAGGCGAGCAGGCAGAGGAAGGGTCGCTGGAGCGGAGGTCAATATTGCTGAGGCCGCTGTTTGAGAAGCCCCGAGAGATTGAGATTGGCGGCAGCACAGGCGCACACGGAGGCGGCGATACGGTGTTGCTGAACGATTTATTTGGCGAGCCCGTGACGGACGAGTACATGCGAGCTGCCAGTCACATTGACGGCGCAGCTTCAATCCTCACGGGCATTGCGGCGAACAAGTCGATTGCCACGGGCCAGGTCGTCTTTGTAGATGACATTCTGCAGGTTCCTGGCTAGACTGCTTGACTGTCAACGTTTGGATAAAGCAGAAGATACAACGAGCTTTGCAATGCAATTTGGGCAGTTACAAGGCACGCCGCTCACAAAAGGATGCGTCTGTTGGACGGTGCCCCCTTTAATTTGCCAAGACTTTGTCAACAAATCTTATGTCATATCGGAACCCCTATTTTGTTCGTCATACATCGTTCCTTTAAGCTCTCTTCCTCCTCTTCTTGCTCCCGTTGGTCCCATGCGCCCAATTCAGCAGGCCAATAACACCATAGTGCAGGTTGAATTTCTCATGATGTGCGTCATGTTTTCGAGCCATCCCTCCCAAGAAGTCGTAGCCGCTGTGGACAGTGCATGTCTCCATCAGCACAGTCGCCAGAAACGCCCACATTGTGATGATGTGCGTGCCCAAGATGATAGGTGGCAGCGCAACGGGCAGCGTGTTGGCGAGCAACTGCTCAACGGGGTGGGCATACTGCGACGACAGAGCCACCGGCGCCGTGAACTCGTAGTGAATCTTGTGGATGTGCTTGTAAAGCTGCGGCGTGTGCAGCAGCCGGTGGATATAGTAGAACGACACCTCCCGCATCAAGCAGCAGGCCGCAACGCCCCATACAACTTCAAAGAAGGAGGGAAGCGTCTCGGTGGTCCGTATCGGGGGTGCCCGGCCGGACTGCCTGGAGATGCCCAGCATGAGCAGCATGAAGAGGATCGACTGCATCTGATTCCTCAGGACAATCAGAAGGCAGTGCTTGACCTCGGCGACGGTGGGCTGCTTGGGCGCCGGTTGTATCTTGTGCCGCGCCGAGAAGTTTGGGAACGAGTAGTCGAGCGTCGTGTACAAGGTAATCGGGCCTCAGTAGAACACGAATTGGACGAGCAGATTGCCGACGAATTGGATTTGCTGCGGGGTGTACGTCCGGACGGTGGCTGCCCAGAGGGAGGGGATGCTGTATCCTTGGAGTTGAGACATTGTGAGCATTTTGAGGGACTCCTGTATCAAAGATACTCCAGGGCCGCCGTTGAAGGGAATGAATGATTCAAGCTGCATTCCTGGTATCAGGTTGGAAAGACGGAGCAATGTCAAGTTCTGTTCGTTTTGACAGAGACCCTAATTACAACCAACATCAAAATGTACCTCGGCATCTCAACCCCCTCAATGCTACCCCAATGTCACAGTGTAGGAGCTTGTCTGTCGTCGCCAGTGCTAGTTTGCCACCACTTGTCTGAAAACGGTACAAGCGGGCACATCTCCGCACGGCCAGTGCAAGCGAGGGGCTTTATTTGTCTTGGGGGGGGGGGGGGGGGGGATGACTACACAAGAAAAGTTTCATGTTCTTCTTGTGGACTGGGAATAGCTACTACTAGTCTAGAATACTGGAAACATTCCCAATCCATATCGGCATTTGTCTCACCTTTTCAAATTCCCCTTTCCTAACCTAATAATGCTAACAACTAGTCTAATTAGCTATTTTACTCTGGGCGCTAGACAATCTTTTTCGCACGTCCCATCAGTCCGGCCGGCCTTCAAACCCTTTGCCGTCGTTTCGCTGTTGAGGAAGAGGTATTAAAGTTTATGGGGAAAAGACTTTAGGTGACATGACAACCTCCCGACGTTCGTCTTCAGACGATTCTTCATCATCATCATTGTCGAGGCAAAGATAAAATTTCGCGTTTTCGTCGTCGCCGTCGTCGTTGTCATCGTCTCCGGGCTTTGCCGGAACAACGAGGCAGTGGGCAAACAGCTCATCCTTGGCCACGTCGTACGCCCACTGCACCCCGAGCCGCGGCCACTCCCGCGGGCTGCTGGCATGGACGTACCAGATGGTGCCGTGGCGGTAGGTGTCATTTTCCAGCTTGAGAAGAAAGATGATTCCCGTGTCTTTGGGCTTGCTGGCGCAGCTGCCGTCGGGGACCTCGATCTTGGCCAGGATATACCGGTCGGGGCTGTACCGATCCGCCCCCACACAGTCTACCATCTCAACTCCAAGCAAGAGTGAAAACTCGACCTGCGGCAGCGGCAGTGGTATATCCATGGCTGTTGTTGTTGTTGTTGTTGTTGTTGTTGTTGTTGTTGTTGCTGCTGCTGCTGGTGCTGGTTGTGGTGGTGACGGTGATAGTACAGCAGGTAGTAGCGGCGGCGACGCTGGGTTGGGCGGCATGTAAGCGCGGAGCCACTCGCGCCGTACCGAGACCGAGGTCGGGGGATGCCTCCTCTCAAGGTCCAAGACGACCGAAACGTCGTCGTCGACAACGTGAACTCGCTCGAGGAATCCGTCCTCGCCGGCGCGCCGCACGAGGATACCAACGCGGCCGACGTGGTTTCCGCACGGGAGCAGTGCGACGCCCGTTCCTGCGGGGAGCTTCCTGGTACCCTCCTTGCCGCCGAGCAGAGTCTCGCGCAGTGAGAATATAAGTGGCTCGTAGTCCGGGCCGGTGTGTTGACACCTGCCGTGCTTGTCGAACGCCCGCCCGACGTGGTACAGCGACGCGCCCCTCTCCAGGTGCAGTGAATTGTCGTCCAGTTCGATGTATTCAGCCGATAGCTGAACACCCCTCTTGGACACCTCGTAATAGGTCTCCAAGGGCTGGGCGCCGCGCTCAAACGGTAGATGGCGAATGTCGCCAAAGCGCGCAAACACGTCGGGAGACGGGGCAAAGAGCCCGGAGGACACATGCGTGTAATCTTCAGAACCTTGACGCCGTCGTCGAGAGATTCTCCCTCGATCATCAAGGGCGGCGGCGGCGGCAGCGGCGGCGGCGGCGGGGTATTCCCAGGCGAAGATGGACGTGTCGTCCGAGTGCTCGGCAATGTGCTGCTGCAGGCGCAGAAACGCCTTGGTGCGCCCCTCGCCGTACAGGATCGGCATGTTGTTGATGTCGAACAGCCCCATCAGGGGTCCTCGGGGATCGAGGTGTCGCGGTGGGCGGCCCACGACATCCTCTCGGCCACACTACAGGCGAGGACGGCCTGGCGGGTGCTGGTGCCCAGCGCGGGCTGCAGAACCGAGGTGTTGTTGATCTTGGAAATGCCGCTGATGGTGTCCAGCATGGTGGTCTTGTTCCCGATCTCGGTCCATGTGTGGTCGAAAAAGACGACTGCGGCCGGCGCAACAAGTTCCGGCAGCGTCCAGCCGTGCACGAACCACTGGCTGTCTTTGAGCTGTCCGCTGCAGTAGGGGTTGCGCGCAAAGTCCCGGGCGTCGCCGGCATCATGGAGATATGCGTAGCAGACCTCGGCCTCGGCGTACCACTTGAACTTGGCGTCGATGGCCTCGTAGACGTCGGCGCTCGAGGACCTGTCGATGTAGCAGGTGTCGATCCATGTCAGCGAGTAGCCCTCTCGCCGCGTCATCTCGCAGCAGCGTTTGATCTTGTCGTAGCTCTTCAGGTGTCGGTAGTTGCCGGACATGAATTGGGCAAATGAAAGCTCCTCTGCCCCCCAGAGGTGTGACAAGATGGTATAGCGATGTTTAAGGTCCGAGCCGGGTTCGACATGGACCAGCCTCATCGTATTGACGTCTATCAGCTTCATGGTTGATGTCGCCGTCGAACGATGAATATTTCTCAACAATCAGGTCTGGCAGGTAATTAACCAGTAGTCTAGTATTAGGTCTAATTAGTAGTGATACCCTTGTAGTAGTAACCAAGTCCGTCCAGCAGTGAGTGGGTAAGTTGTTCGGACATGAGCTCGACGTGAATTTTTTTTCGAGGACATGTGGGCACCTATAAGAAGCTTTGAAATGTCTCACTGCTCTAGTCAAAGTCTGGATCTCATTCGTTGTAATTACCAAAAGCCTCGTTCCGAGACACACACACCTCGGTGTCTGGCCGCCGAAGCCCCGAAGGGCAACCTAGACTTAGTACTAATAGGTACATACTCAGGTACCTAAGTAGAGTAGAGTGGCTACGAAAGGAATCGATATATACATGTGCCGGGGTAACTTGGTATACCGGCTGGGCTCATTGGTACCTACCTTGTCATTCTGGCTATTAATCACTCTAATTATATCCATACCGCTCGATCAAAAGCACAAATACTTGGCGATATGGCCAAGCGGTCGGATAGATGATATGGTCTAGTCTAGTGGTGCCACCACAGCATATATATTGGCTTTTACTCCTTGTTAAAATGATATTAATTTCTTTGCACCTGGGTCCCAATTCAAGCTCATCCCTTTTTGCTGGTAAACAAAAGGACGACTCGGGGTTAGGGTTAAGACATATCTCTATTGGCTGTGAAATCGCCAGTGTTTTTAGTCATGGCAACCAATCCCTTGCATTTGGGGCTGAAGTGCTGGCTGCTGCCTGATCCGACATGCAAAAGGTCAGGAGATTGAGAGTCGAGTCCGGGCGCCGGCCCCCCAGGCCCCCCCCTTTGTTGGTCGAGACCCGCAGGCAGACCGACCATTCACGATGAATGGATTATGACTGGGCCGCCACTCTCTTGCGCCTCACAAAAGCTGCCCTGCTCCCTGGCCAGAGGAATTCCCACCAAAACCGGAAGCTAAGACTTGTGGAGGCAGCCACAAGCGCGGGCTACCTCGAATTTCCGAATTTCAAAAAAACCACGCGCGATCCGCGCCGCATCGACGTCGATGAGGCACACACACACACACCCTCGTGGCTTCTTTGTTTTTCGCCACACCTACTCGTTACACTAACCTTTATTCTTGTGTTGCACGACTCTTGTATTCAGGACATAATATTTGAATTCTAACATCCAGCTGCTTGTCGGGCTTTGTTGACAAGTCACTGCACGCACGCACGCACGCACCGCCCGCCCCACAGTCAGCACTGAGCAAACCCTGACCGACCGACCGCCTGGCGACTGAGGAGACAAAGAAACACGCCCCCTCGGTTGTCGCACCGCTGGTGACGTGACAGCGACATCGGGCGACGACCAAACTCACCATATAAACAAAGGAGCCGAGAGATTGATTGATTTCAGCCGGCCAATATGAAAATGAAAATAAAATCCCCCGTCGAGTACGCGTCGCGCTACCTCCGCGAGCTGGAGCTGCGCCTCGTGCCATACCAAGCGCTCTGGTGGTGGGCATGGACGCCGACAATCCAGCGGGGCGAGCGGTACCAGGACGGCTACTTTGACGGGTACGGCGACGACGACGACCTGGACGACGACGACAACAACAACAACGTGCCCGTGCTGGACATCCGGCGGGCGGTGCGCCATCCCTTCTGGCGCAAGGTCTACAAGGGCCTGCCGTACGTCGACGTGGTCCCCGTCACGCGCCCCTGCACCGACATGTCGCCCGAGCAGCTGAAGCGGCGCGAGCAGTTCATCATCGACTCGACGCGCCACATGTACGACGAGGGCAAGGCGCTGTACCCACGCGAGACCATCCGCCAGATCGAGGACCAGCTCAAGGCGTACGAGGACCGGACCGCCAAGCGCAAGGGTAAAGACGGGAAGAGGGGCCCCGTAGGCAGGCTGTTGTCGCGCTGCGAGGCGCCACAGACGGCCTGGGTCAAGTTTACCGACTTTGACGGGGTTGTGCAGCATCTCGGTACCTGGATACCGGGTGCCACCATGGAGACGAGCAGCGGGTGGCTGATCACGTACGGCCGCTCGCAGGTCGAGTTCCGGACCATCCAGGAGCTGACCATGCCGGACCCGGACAACGACCGCGAGGAGTTTGTGGCGGACCAGTGGCGGCCCTCGGTCGCGTACAACCCCGTCAACGTCTGCAAGCGCGCCGACCGGGCCGACATGTTCACCATCTACGGGTCTGAGGACGACCAGCTGTCGGCTGACGATCTGACGGCGCGGCTCGAGCTGTATCGATCCAAAGTGTCTGAATCGGCCGAGTGGAAGGCCATCATCGCCGAATCAATACCACACAGCAGTCAGGCGCTCAAGAGCATCGATAAGATTGTGTTCTTTTACAGCGCTGGCATGAGCGACGACTGCGATTTCTGCAAGCGCTCCATGTTCATGGTCGCGGTGGCGACACGGACGAGGGAGCTCGTCCTCGCGGCCCAGGGCAAGACTAGTATTATTATTAGTGGCAGTGAAGAAGAAAGGCAAGAAAACGGGACAACCATGGCCGACCAAGACACGGCCAGCATACCCATCTACATGCCCGGCATCGACATCGAGCGCACGTGGAACGAGCACGAGACGGGCGTGTTACGCAAAGCGGGCGTCATCTTTGAAGACTCGAACGCCGAGCTGTTCCTCATGATCGACGAGCGCACGGCCGTCGTGTCCTACCGGCACTGGAACCCCGTGAAACAGATTGTCGCCGACATCGCCAAGCCGGCCGTCATGATCTGCAAACCCGTGCGCTCGCAGAGTGAAGACGAGGACTTTGTGTTCAAGGACGAGGACCGCGACGGCGAGACGGTCAAGGTCCCCACCGTCCGCGCCAGGGATCTGAGTAACTCAATTGTGTCGATGGATCCGGACTCGCCGCGCGTCAGGACGCTGTTGAATCGGTATGACCGGTTCGAGCTGCCTGAGTTGCCTGGCGTCGAAGCGAATAAGGAGACCATGAGTTTTCATGTCCGGAAGGATGGTGTTTCGACCAAGTTGGATTATTGGTGATTTCTTTTTGAGGCCGCGTGCGTTTCATTTGGCCCTTTTAATACCCCTCTCTTTTTTCCCCGTCATCTCAATCAGCATATATTTGGAGTACATTGTTTTTGCTTTCTTTTCAACATATGAGTTATGGTAATGAGGTGTCTGTTGATGTTGGTACGGAGCACATGCAACTATCAAACATTTATTCTCCCTAATTATCGCCAAGTTCCATGTGCATGTAATGTACCATTAGAATAGCTGCCAAAAATGCAGTGCAATTCAACTTTCTCCCGTTGGCCATCGCGATAGGATAAAAAGACAGACAACTCCAATAACACGGCCGCGTGTGCAGGTAGTAATTATGGAACAGAAGAAGTCTAGACCAAACCAACCGCAAATGGTGCATGACATATATAGTACACGCGTCATCAAACCCCCCCCCCCCTAGTGGAATTTTCCATCGGTTATCTGGTGTAGTTGCTTGGCGGGACGAGCAGCCGAGATATCATAACGATTTGGGTGATATGATATCTCGGAACCAGACGGCCGGCAATAGATACCGTTCTTGGCTGTCGCTTGGCGCCCCCCTTGACAGGAGACCCCTGATATCAAGACCCGGGTGGTCCAAAAAGGGCACCTTAATCAACTGGAATGGACAGTAGATATTTGCCTTTTTTTTAAGTTCGGAAGAGGTTTCGGCATATGAATACTTTTACCTACAATTTGCGCAATTGGTTTCCAAAAGGTTTGTTTGGAAAGGGGTTTGACTGACTGGGCACCCAACCATCCTCCCATTAAAACTAGAACAATATGGTCCCGGTCCCGTAAGATCCCTTTTGATACCGTGTCTTTCAACTAGGTGCGCAGTAAACATGAAGGCACCCAGAGCTTTGCTCCTCCTCTGGAGCGCCCTCGTGGGCCCCAGCCAGTCCCTCGCCGTCCCTTCATCGCACGCCGCCCTCAACTCGACCCCATCCAGTCCCTACTATCCATACAATCCCCCTCCATCCAAGGATGACTGGTACATGGCGCCAGCGGGATGGGAATTGGCCGCCCCTGGCACTCCGCTGCGCGTCCGCACGCACGCGTACCCGTACCCAGCCAACATCAAGCACTGCGCCGACGTGGTCCAGATCCTGTACCGCTCAAGCGACACGCACGGCAACGCCAGCTGGGCCGTGACGAGCGTGTTCATCCCCGAGTCCCTCGTCGCCAATAACTGCACCAACTGCTCTTCCCATGCTGCCGCTGCTACTGCTGCTGCTGCTGCTGCTCCTCCTCTTGCGCTCGTATCGTACCAAGTCCCGATGGACAGCGTCTCGATCGACGCGGCACCAAGCTACCTCCTCCAGGCGCGCGAACCCTACGGCGAGATGCGCGACCTGCTGTCGCGCGGGTGGCTCGTCGCAGTGCCTGACTACGAAGGGCCCAGCGCGAGCTATTGCGCGGGTTTACAGGCCGCGCACGCCACCCTGGACGGGATCCGCGCCGTTTTGGCGTCCATATCACAGATCGCCGCCGGGTCCCTCCTCCAGCAGCAGCAGGCGAATGCTAGTAGTAATAGTAGTACTATGAAAGTGGCCATGTGGGGGTATAGTGGCGGCGCGTTCGCCACGGCGTTCGCGTTCGAGCAGGTCGCGAGCTATGCGCCGGATTTATTGAAAAACCTGGTGGGCGCGGTGGTGGGCGGGCCGGCGCCGAACTTGACGACGGTGGCCAAGGCGATGAATGCGCGCGATACCGCGGGCCTGGTGGTCGCGAGTATCATGGGCGTGACGGCGCAGCAGCCGCGGGCGAGGGAGTTCTTGGTGAGCAGGTTGAAGACGGATGGGCGGTATAACGCGACGGCATGGCTGGCCGTGGCCAAAATGTCGGGCGTGGATGCGCTGCTGGCGTATGCGATGCAGAACGTGTACGACTACTTTGTGGACGGCGAGACGGATGTGTGGCACCCCATTGTCCAGGAGGTGATCGATCGCGACGCGGTGCTGGGCGTGGGAGGCGGCAAGATGGCCGAGGGGGTGCCCGTGTTCGTGTACAAGGCGGTTCAGGATGAGATGAGTCCTGTGCTGGAGACGGATGATCTGGTGGGGAGGTACTGCGGGAGGGGGGCGACGGTGCTGTATCATCGGAATATCCTGGGAGGGCACAACGACGAGTTGTGGAGTGGGAGACGCAGGACCTTGCAGTTTTTGGAGCACGTACTGGATGGCAAGAAGAGTGAGAATATTACGCTCCCAGAGACGGGCCAGTGTCTGACGAAGGATGTGAGCGTCCCGCTGGATGTTTTAGAGTTGCTGCCAGACTGGTGGTGGTCGCAAAAGGCCTGAGGCGGGAAACTGGAGACATATCTCACACGGACTTTGGGTGAACGAGAGCAATCGCCCAATATAAACCACAGCACTGGTCTACCACAGTGTCCGGTTTTAGAGAATACAGTCTAGCACATTCACTACTGCTAAATTGAGGCAAATGGTTGGGAATCACGTTAACTGGTATTCATTATACTGGTATTTCATGAGGACCAATGTTGGTCGAGGTGACGAGGTCTGACTGCCGAGTCTACACTACCTAGGTAGTCCAGGTACATTCCTCCCCAAAGTGTTCCCCGCCCTACTGTTGTTCGCCTCACTCGGACTCCTATACAGCCCCATGCAAGTCAATCATATATTCTACGTCCTATAGTTGTTCCTTCGTCCCTTTTTTCTTCTTTTGCTTCCCGGCAACCTTGATGCCCAGGCGCTTCAAGATTGTTGCATGGCCATAGGCCGGATCTGCCCCAAACTCTAGAAGCAGCGAAGTTGCAGCCAGCGCCCAGCTGTCTACTGGGGTGGAAATCATCGACAGCGGCGGCCGCCCTTCCCTGTTTTCCAGGTCTGGGTCTGCACCTTCTTCGAGCAGTGCTACCATAACAGGGTAGTTCTTGGAGAGGACGGCCTGCTGCAATGGTGTACGGTATTCCCGACAAGAGTGTGCGTCGGCGCCATGTTTGACCAGTTTGTGCAAGAGCTTCATCTGCAGGTCTTCCTGCTGTGTTGGTATAAGTCCAGTGTCCGGATCCCACTCCCGGGTTGGAGACCTGGCGAGGAAATGCAACAACCCGGTGCGGCGCGATAGAGAATTCTCTTCCCCCTTCACCGAGCTAACTGTACTACTACTAGCCAACAGCTCCAGTGCTGTCTCGTCGGAATTTCCGCCGTCGTGGTAATAGCAGGCTTTAGCCAGTACCAGAAGACACGAGTCCGCGTCCGTGCCCCAGCGCATCGTGTCTATGTCAGCCCCGAGACCCACCAGTCGAGATATGGCAGGTAGTCCGTGTTTGGATTCGGCCGCGAACCTGAGGGGTGTCCCAGAATAATAGACCCCAGCGTTGACATCGATGCCGCGTTTGACGATATCCTCGACCATGTCGGCTCGGCCCCAATATGCAGCAATGTGCAGCGCTGTATTATGGTAGGGATGATGATAATAAACCATACTTGGCGGCTGATTGCTGAAGTATTCCATGCTTCCATGTCTCCGAGAATTCCTCTTGTGAACAACAAATTGTTGTGTGCCAGGATCCGCACCACTATCCATCAAGAATTTCGCGATGCTATCATGGCCACGGCATAAAGCGGTGTGCAAGGGCAGCCAGTGGCAACCTGAAGTGTAATGACTCAAGGCATTAGCGCCCAATATACACCCACAGACATTATCCGAGGAGGACTCGGCCAGGTCTGCGCCGCGATCCATGAAAAACTTGACCATCTCAACGTGCCCAATCTTGATCGCCATTTGAATTGGCTCCCACTGCGTCCGGTAGTCCACCATGATGGTTTTGTTGGTGTCCATGTCGGGCTTGTATCTCAACACGCGGCGGACCGTATCCATCGAGCCATGCTCAACACCCCATCGGAATGCCACTTCAATGTTCTCCTTCCACAGCAAGTCGTCGAGTCTGACATAAAACACCCGGCATGTGCGAGCAAGTGCCGCCTTGTCGGACGCTGACGGTATATTACCGGCAACGAGCAGGACAAGCTCAGCCGGGAGGCACAAAATTCCGACCATGGTGTAGTCAAGGACACGAAGGAGGGCCCAGTGTCCGAAACGTCAGCAGTTGGCGTAATGGAGATTAGGTATGCCAAAAGATATTGAGAACTGAAAATGGGTTGCTGTGTGCTTTTTATTCTTTGACGTAAGCTACTGGGTGAAAGCTGAGTCAAGCCAATGACCTCAATGGCTTTTCAAGGAGGGTGAAAGGCGTCAAGATCAAAGAAAGTACAGGGTCCAACGTGGCACAAGTGGTGAGTGTGCACCAACAAGTGTTTGTAAAGAATTATTGGGAGATAAACATCCTCTTGTACCTAGTAATTAGGTATGAATCGACGGAAGGAAACTGTCTGACTCACTTCGTCTACCTACCTACATACAGTCTGCCGGGGAAGTGGAGATGGACTCATCTAGGTACCTAAGGAAGCTTTTAGTTGACGAATGTCAAGCAATCGGATGACTGACAGAATACTTACTAGCATTAGGTGCTTGTGCCTATTCTGATCGCTGCCGTTGAACATATGCTAAGCAAACTTCCCTCTGTATGAATACTATGCAACATAATTAGGTGCCTAAGCTTCAAGACCTAGTAATTCTAGACAAAGTGCGAAGGCTCAGGCCAAAAGAAAGGAGCACCATTTACAGTGCTTGGACACACACACAATACCAAACGATAGAGCGTCCAGGCTTTGTCGCTATGCCTTGGAATGAAAAGGGGATTTCCGTATCCCCACGCACAACCAACACAAAAGTAGGTATCTTGGTAGAGAGGGCCAGGTTCTTGGCCTTGCCACTCTCACGCGGCGATGCTCTTTACCAGCCGTCCCGATCAATAAACAGTGCGTACAGTTTAAAACAGTAGTACATCAGTAGATATCAACAAAACGAAATAAGACAAAACAGCGTAATGAATGAAAGAGCCTCCGCCAGAGAAAATAGTTGAAAAAGCACGCGTCAACTGATCAGAGCGCGTCCGAGCAACGCCGAGGCTTGCTACAAGTAGTGGGTGGGTAGGGCAAAAAGAAACAGCAAAAATAATGTACATGGGGGGCGAGTTGCTCCCCTGGGCGAGAAGGCACTGAAATACACCCCCTATAGTGGACCACAAGGCCCCAGTGCCATAGTAGTCTAGTTCTCCGCTAGTCAGAAAGGGATGGAAGTTGCTGACACTGAACATACAGGCGACAAGTGTTAGATTCGGATCCTTGAGCATCGGGCAGAGTCACCGTTCCTTTTGCCCGAACATTTGTCCTATTGTATGACATGATGGTGGTGCGCAAGGTCCTTCCCTATGTATCTAGGTCCTTAATGTTTGCGCCTGTCTGATCGCTGTGAGCAAGCCATGACATGCATCTCAAACAAACGCAATGAAAATAGAGCATCCTCATCTTTTGTAGGGATTTGCATTGTCTGAAAGGTACCAATTCGAGTATCTCTTGACGTAATATTGATGGCGGCAGACATGCTCATCCCCTCAACAATATGTATATCCTAGCCCTTGAGTAGGTAGTGTCCTTATCCCTGTGTCGACTACAGCAGCAAATGGTGACTAATTAGTTCCAGACTTGAGGATTCATATGCCCCTTCCCACTCTTCAGTGGTTGTCATTCATGAACCTCTGGAGCCATTCGTTGCGGCCCGTGAAGCTCCGACACTTCTTGCCATAGATCCTATACCCCACACAGTTAGCATCCACCATCGTCCATCGTTGAAACGGAGCCAGACTCACCACAGCGGTATCGTCAACAGAGAGACGAACAAGAACAGCGAGCCAAGAATGGAAAACACAACCAGCGCGCCCTGCTCATCCAACCAGCTGTTCACAAAGTACGTCAGCCCAAACGTCAGCAAGTTCCTGGCATTGATGGCCACAAAGGCCTCCTCGTTGTGCTCGCGGTAGCTGTCGACAATGTACCCAAAGACGCAGGTCGCGGCAAAGACGAGGCTCATGTTGGCAAGCCCGAAACACAGGACGGGCCCGGCCCAGTGCGTCTTGGCATGTACAGTGGCGCCAAACCCGAAGAAGCCGACAACGCCCAAAATGACGGCCACGATCATCAGGGGGAGGCGGAACTCGGGCTCGTAGACGCCCTTGTTCTTCTTGGTCAGGTACATGCAGATCCAGTCGTTGAGTGGGCCCGAGATGAGCTCGCCGAGGATGGTCATGATGAAAGGCGAGAG
Source organism: Lasiosphaeriaceae sp. G1095 (assembly GCA_027569635.1). Taxonomy (NCBI): domain Eukaryota; kingdom Fungi; phylum Ascomycota; class Sordariomycetes; order Sordariales; family Lasiosphaeriaceae; species Lasiosphaeriaceae sp. G1095. The sequence goes on from JAPDFK010000151.1 coordinate 49,710, forward strand.
GCTGATGAGGCCGACTTGGCTGACGCTGAAGTTGTATGGGTCCGTGTTGAAGATTTGGGCGTTGACGACGGAGAAGACGACGATCCAGGTGATTGTGGTACCTACATAGGAGAGAGCCAGGTTAGACGTGAAATTTCTTGTCAGATCAATGATCAATGTGTGCTTGCTGCCCCCCCACTTACCGTAGATCAAGAACGCCCAAAGCACAGCTGGGTAGAAGAGCATCACAACAGGCCTAACGAACACCTTCCAGCCGGGGGCGAACGAATACCGCCCCGTGAACACGCGCAACGACTGCCAGAACGTGTGTTTCTTTTCGGTAGCAGCTGCCGCACCAGTCGGGTAGCTAGTGTGCATCTCCTTCTCGCTGACGTGCTGCGCATCGTGCTCATGCGCCAGCTTCATATGCACACTGCCGCCGCCGTCTTCTCCGGGGCCACCTTTCTCCGTGTCGCTCGACGGCACGACAATGACCGAGTCCCTGCGGTACGCCGTCTCGGGCACCAAAAAGACGACGCCCAGCATGAGGATGCCAAAGAAGATGGCGCACGCGCCAAAGGTCCACCGGTAGCCGTCGCGCTCGATGATGTAGCCGGCGATCAGGGCGCCGCCGCTGATGCCCGTCAGCAAGAACAAATTCCACACGGCGATGCGCGTGGCGCGCTCATGCACAAAGTACATGTCGCCAATGGTGCACTGGACGAGCACCTCGAAGGGGGCCATGCCGATGCCGGCCACGATGCGGCTGGCCAGGAACGAGTTGTAGTCGGTGACGGAGGCGCTCCACACGCTCGCGACGAACATGATGACGATGGAGATGAGGTAGACGGGCCGCCGCCCGATGATCTTGGCCAGCGGGTTCGTGAGGAACAGCCCCAGCCCGATCATCAGGATGACCCATGCCGTCGCCTGGCCGAGCTCGGGGACCGAGATGTGCAGGTTCGCGGCCACCTCGACGAAGCCCGGCGAGAGCATGGGCCCGTACGCGCCGACAACGGCTGCGGCAAGGCTGACGATGAACAGGACCAACTCTTTTCTCCTGTTGTTGTTGTCGCACTCATTGTGTTAGGTGTGGGGTTTGCAAAGGGGGGGTTTGTTTCCTTTTTAGTCTGGGGATTACGAACCATTGCGGCCACTGCAGAATCAAGCGGTCAGTTTAGGTATCTACCAACAGAAAAGAAGATAGGCAAACAGGAAAACTCACATTTAATGGATCATTGGGGCTGTCCGACGGCTGCGGCACGAGAATGACGTCCTTGAACCGCCCCGTTCCGTGCTTGAGCAGCTCCCGCGGGAGACCAGACAGTTCGGGAGGGAGGTCATCTTGGTCGCTCATGAAAGCTTGACGCCATGGCGGGAAGGAACCGTTAGCCGTGGTGTTGTGTGCTGTGGGGGAGGCTTGGCAGTGGCAGGAGGGACGAATGAATGCCCGTTGTGGAGATGGAGACAGAGACGGTTTGGGGTTTGGAGGGGGTGTGATGGGGGTGGGGATGAGGATGAGGGGGGCGCCTACCCGTGCCAGGAACCAGCTCTGCATCATGTCCCGCTGGCTCTAAAATTCCAAACGGCATGGCGGCGACTGCTTGCTGTCTTTTTTTGCTGTGGAAAAGATGTCGAGATAACAGAAGAGAGAAGACGCGAGGGCTTCTGGCCAGAAACGGGTCTTGTGGTGGCACTCGATGGAAATTGGGGTGACAGCCGGGAATATATAAAGGTAATACGGTCAAGATGATCCCTCAAGGAAGGACGTCGTGTCGATTTGGGGGCGCCACACAAGAGAAGAGCTTCGAGTAGGTCGATCAGCCTCCGGGTGGTTTGCATGCGGGTTCCAAATCCTTTCCAATAACCGCACAATTTTGGCTCAGACGACCATGCATGCACCTGGTCTGCTTTTTTTTTTTTTTTTTTCTTCTTCAAACAAGTGCGGCCGCGATAACGACAAAATGAAACGGCGACTCGAGTCTTTATCTCGCTCAGCTAAACTCTGGGATTCGATTCCCTCGCAGCTTATCCGTCCACTGGGAATGGTTACCCGCTGGCTGGGAGGTCGGCCAGTGATTGAAATGCCAAACCAGCAGCAGCAACAACATGGCTGGCCGTACGAGGAACTAACAATCACACATGGCTGTTGATCGCCGTCTAATTTATTCGCGGGGTAGACAACCAAACCCAAACGGCCCTATATCTGCCGGTAGTTCTCGGTGGCCAATAGGCAGTATAACCGCCGTGGCTAACATGGCATTTTATATTCGTCACTGACATGGGTCGAGGAGCACTCTGGGTCATTTATTTGGTGTAATTGGATGTTTGCTGTGACAGGGACAGAGAGGGGTGCTCCGCTGTTTTGCTGGACTGGTCGTGGATGCTGGGTGGTGCTGGGCCGCACCACGTTGTTTCACTGGCAATGCATAGCCAAGGATCAAGGGGGCACATCTCTCTTGACTCTTTGCTGAACAGACAACTCTCCATTTGTTGAATTTATCTCCTGCGGATAAGCCACCGGTAAAAGAATGTTGATCTCGATCCCGGTTTGTTCATGCAGGGTTCTTCTACGAGACCAGACATGGATGTGAGCCGAATTCCAGATAATAGATTTGGGCTGCGATCCCTGCCGAGACTGCTCGTCCTCGACACATTCAATCCATTGATTCGGCCGAACGGCCATGCAAGATGGATGCATGAACGATACTGCAATACCACCACTGTTGGCTCCAACAGCACGGTTGGCCGTATCTTGGCGATTTCCGCGGGAACCCAAGGGCTGGACACTCTAGGTCTAATTGCTCTTCCCTCGGGTTGAACATCAAAACCCACAAGTGCCCAAGGTAGCTAGTGGATATTATTTTCCTGGGTTTGGTCGTCTGCGACTTCAAGCCCTGCCAAAAGCTCCCCGTCGTTGAACCAAACAATGCTGTGGGGTTCCCACTGGTCAATGGTTCATACTCCGCACCCGCTTGTTGACATCCGACGGGATGTGGGGTTCCCGGTGTCGTTGCAGTTCCATGGTTAGGTGTGCTGCTCGGCACGTATCTAGGTAGCTCCCGTTGTGGCTTTCTCGTCCGATTCGTTGCACATGAGGATATATCGGTGCAGGACCTCGATGAACCTGGATATACACATCCTAGTCTATCCTTTCTCGTGTCTAATCACATGGAAGTATCCACGAACGTTGGAAGAAAACAAAGAGCATCAGCAACCCCATTTGTCCAAGTATCGCTCCAGCTCTGCCTCGGTCTCCTTCCTCACCCCTTCCACTGCCTCGAGCGTTCTCTTGTCCATCCACCGCTTGAGGAAGAACATGGGTGGGCTCAAATTCTGGATGAACCAGAACAACCCCGAAAGTTCATCGATACCATGGATATCTTGAGGGCGTTCAACCTCCGCTTTGCGAAACTCTTCATCTACCATCACCGCCAACTTCCAATCAACCGACTTGTCCTCCTTTGACGCGGCTTCTTCCGTGAAGCCATGGAGCAGGTATTCCCGAAGAGCTGCCGCGCCAGGCTCGTCGGTGAAGGGCGGAGCCACGATATGAAATAGCTGGCACAGGGAGTAAAAGTACTCGTCAGCCTGGGATGCCACATGGCCGAAGTCGTAGTCCAGCAAGGCGGTGAGGCGATTGGTCGTCGGGTCAAAGAGGAAGTTGTGCAAGTCTAAATGGTATGCATGTCTGGTCAGCTCATGAAGGTCTAACGGTAGTAATAATCAGCGATGCATCATTCCGCGTACCAAAGTCGGCGTGGACAAGCGTCTGCCGCGTCGCCAATGGCAAAGATTCCAACAACGACGCCAGTTTCTGAGCTGCAAATTTGTCAAGTCGGGCCCTCAACCCCGTGGACTCCCAGCCTTTTACGACTTGGCACTTGTCCGCAAACCCCATCTGAGTGTTGAAGTATTGGGCGTAGAGCTCCTGCAGCGTATCACACGGCCCGCCACCGGCAATGGGAGTCGCGCCCACCACGATTTGTCCCTCCCCGTCAAAGTTCAGCCCTCCGAACCCCTTGACAGAGGCAGGCAACTTGCAGCTCTGGATGGCTTGGAACACCTGCGCAACCTGCCGGATGAGCTCCCGTTGGTTTTCACCGTCAAGAGATGGAAATGTGTGGGCGGGCGGCTCCCCGGCCTTGAGCTCCATGAGAACCCATCCCACGCCGTCGTGGAATGGGCTCCAGCCATAGACGGCGGGGACGAGGTGGGCGTGCGGAGTGTTGGCAAGCGCCTCGCGCACAAGCACCATTGTCGCCACCTCGCTCTGCACGCGCACATCCTCATTGAGCATCGACTCTGGGTTGGAGAATCGAATGACCAGTTTGACGGCGTCGGGCGGCAGTGGAGACACCCCTGGCCGTGACTGAGCCTGAGCCTTGGTGGCGGAGTCGGAGCCATCAGCTGCGCTTATTGATAGCTCGTACACGATGGTGTTCGCTCCTCCGGTGATCGGTGCAAGAGATGTCACCTTGTTCGATTAATTAGCATTTTCTCGGTTTGCTTGAAAAGGGATGAGATTCACCTCTCGGCCGAATTGCGTTTTGAGAATCTCTCGTATCAACTCCTCTTTTCCCATCACTGCTAAGGACGCCATGGTCGGTCCCTCTCGGAGGGCTGGAGGTGAAGATGGTGGAAGTCGAGATCTCGATGAACCTTTACATCTGTTGTTGATGATTTCCAGATGCAAGAGGACGGAATCATTATCCAACACTTTTATCAATACTTTGATGATAGCAGTCCTTAATATACGACCAACAGCACAGCTGCAGATGGGCTGTAACACATCGCGTGTCGTATTCCCCGTCCAAACGGGATGAAGGGCGGGGATCTCGGCAACGGTTAAATTGATGGTGCATACGAGTTGACGTAGTATTTAAACCACCTTCCTTCCTAGTAAGTCTTGTCTCGGCATAAAAAATCACTTTCTGACCTATTCACGTTTTGGACACCAAAACTGACAAGTTCGAGGCCCATAGGATATAAACCCTGCAATCCTTGATCATGTTGGTCATCCATCTTTGGTCTGCAGAACAAGTGTGGTAGATGCCTTACATAGCTCTGTGACATCGATGAGATATGGACTCGTAGTTGCGGAGAGATTAAAGTTCCGTTAAAGGATTTTAAATCTTGATAAATTCACAGTTTATACTTCCCAAGCACGAAGTAGTTAGTTAGACTCGGAACTTTGATTGTCTCAGCTTCAGACATTTCAGTGCTAGCATTTTTTCTACTTTGGTCATCTTATATAAACCTAGATTTGGTGCAAACTTGAAACAATTGAGGCTAGATATTGCAGGTGAATATTTTTACTGGAAGGCCTTTACATCACTCATTACAAGAGACCAGGCCGACATCAAACTCAAATCTTAGCCCTAATTAACCCTGATATTTGCAACCGCGCCATCGACGCCACGTTGGCCCTCGTTCGCAAAAAAGGAAATGATGTGTCAGGTGACTTTTGTCAAGTTCAGCTCCAAGCGGGGGTTGGCCTTTGGGTTGAGAGAGGCACATGATCTCACAAACTGTCGACAGTACGTCAAGTTAACCCGAAAGAAAAAGGCCAGCGGCTTGGTTCCTCCTCACGCCACTATCAGAGAGTAGTAAGTAGTAGTAGGCATGGATCCGGTCACGATACTCGGATTGGTCAGCAGTTGCGCTGGGCTGGCCGGTCGAGCAGTCTCGACGGCATCCAGCCTGGATGAGTTCATCAAGAATTACCGCACCGCCGACCGTTCCGTGTCCAGCCTCAAGACGACATTGCAGCTCTTTGGTGAATACCTTGACCAGCTTCAGCAGTGGCTCAAGCAAGCAACTACGGTCTCGAAGAATCTGAAGAACACCATCAAGTCTTCGATTGAAGATTTTGAGATTGTCCTGGTCGAGCTGGAAGAGCATGTCGAGAAAGTCAGGCCTACTGAAGGAGAGACCAAAATCAGCATCACTGCCAAAATCATGCATCTGTGGGACCAAAACGCTCCAAAAAGAAGAGCAAAGGCTCAACTCGCAACTACAGACTGTCATCCTCCTCATAAGTCTTGTTCAATAGTTCGTTGCCCTTTTTCCCGCCCCATAATATCGATGCTACAATCACCCACTTGGCCAGTCCTAATGAAGGCTCCAGGAACGATACCACCAAGCAGAATGCGCGGATGCAGGATGAAGATGCCAGGACAACCCTGCAGAGGAGCGCCAATGACGCTGAACTCGATATCGATGAAGAGCTGATCAGATCCGGGCCGTACCTCGCCCAGTTCCAATCACTCATGCGAGAGAAGGCTTCCTCCAGCAGCACCACAAAGGATGATACGACAACAGCACCCAAGGTCTCGGATGAGAGAAAACCCAGTCCTTCTTCTTCCTCCACCAAAGCGGAACAAATCCCGGATCTCCTCCCCCAGCGACCAATACTCAAACCAACCACGAGTCCACGACCCGCTTCTACCATTTCACCAAAACAAAAAAAACCTGATCATTCTCTCCTCGCCATCGACCAGTCTCAAGTCACTGGGGTGGAAACGAACGCGGGAAGGCCGGCGGCTCGCTGCGCAGCTCTGCCAAGCGTGCGACGACGTTGACATCGAATGGGCTCGGAGTCTTCTCGAGAAGGGTGCATTTGTCAATGGCTTCGACGTTGCGAGGAGCGGCGAAGGCAGCGAATTAACACCCCTGTTTGATCGCGCTGCACCACGGCTCCGTCGAGATTGCAAAGCTGCTTCTTGAGCACGGCGCAGACGTGAAAATGCCGAGCAGGGCCGGACAAACGCCGATGATGGTCGCCTGGGAGGCGGTCAGGGACCGGGAAGGCGACCTTGGAGCTGCTGGGGCTGCTGTTCAGCGGATACGGAGGAGGGCTCAACATAAACAGCCGGTTTTCGGGAGCCCCGATGCTTTGGCGCGCGGTTCAAAAGTCTCGGCGCGATGTTGTCGAGTTCCTCCTGGCGCGAGGCGCAGACCCCAATATGCAGGCCGACAAATCCTGCCGCCAGGCCAGGACCCCCCTACTCTCGGCAATCAGGCTGGAAGACAAGCTTGAAGCAGTGCTCATGACAAATACTCTTCTCCGCGCTGGGGCTTGGCCCGGCCAGGTGGGTATCTCCACGCATAGTGATACTTCACCTCTCATCCAAGCCATCAGCCCAGGAAAGAGCCTGCAGCTAGTTCAGCTTCTGGTCCTCCATGGCGCCAATGTTAACTTCACGCCCGAGGTCAGCAAACTAAGCCCGCTGCACGTCGCCGCCAGACACCAACTCAATAAAATTGTCATGTATCTACTGTCCCAAAACGCAGACGTGGCAGCGGTTTGCACAGAAGACGGGACGAAAACCACTCGAGTCTCTCCCCTGCACGTGGCCAGGGGATCCAGCGCCGAGATTCTCCTTCAGCACGGTGCCGACGTTCGCGCGCAGGATTCAATGGGCAGAATTCCGTTGTTCTGGGCTATTGAGGATCCAGGGTCTTTTTTTATTAACGGCCCTAAGCCCTTGAACGCCCCAGATCTAATTAGACGCCATCAACCCAAATCTCGCTCACGCGGCCCCGGTCAACATTCGAGATGTTGATGGGAACGCAGCCCTTCATTGCTGGGCGAACCGCCTGAAAGCCATAATGCCCAGGCGCAAGTATCGCGGACAAGGGGAACTTGAAGCGAGGCAGATAGTGACACCGAAGCTAAATATATACTACGATGCCGGTGAACTATTACTCAAGGCAGGAGCGCGCGTTGATCTCCGGAACGCGAAGGGGACCTCGGCCAGTGACCTGATTAGGACGGCTTGTGCAACCATCGATAAGAATTGGAGCGTAGATGTCGAAATAGTTGACAAAGTTTGTAATATCGGTCGTTTGTTGGGCGTGGAACTTGGACAAGAGGTTTGGGTCCCACATCCACAGGACTCTTACCAGTCTTGTAAAGAGATGCAGGTCTTTCACGGGAAATCGGATTGACTTATTCCTACTTATTAAGGTAATGATTTAGGCCTATTTTAGCGGGTAGCAGTCGCGGGAAATATCGTCGAGTTGCTTTTTTTCTTCTTTTTTTCTTCTTTTTTCTTTCACGTTTATAATCACGCAGTATGCACCGCGTCATGACTTAGTCGTTATTCTACCACAAAAATAAATACCCACAAAGAACAATGTTGGATTGACAGGGTCAATCACGTTAGTCAACAACTATCGCGATAGGTGATTTGGTTAGCCACGTAGTGGTAGCCAGTGGGTTGTGTGGTGGTTGCATTGATCTATCTTGTTCTTCTTAAGAAGAAGGATCCTAACTAGGTTGACAGGAAGCCTTTTGATGTGGCCGATCCATGTGGGTCCCTGTGGTCCCTGTAGTCACGTGATGGCTACCCCTTTTACCTTCTCAATGCTCCATGCCCCTCAAAGGGCCATTATTCTCACAAACAATGTCTGCGTGCTTCCCAGAGAGTTACATCCCACCTTCCTGGCACTCAGAATTCTTTACTTCAGCCCCTAGGCCAATACCTATTTCTTTTTCAAACCCTTAGAAAGGACGGGGGAAAAGTGGATGGGGTGGGAACCATCGGAGAAACGACGTGACAGACACAACGGGGAGCCACCCAAAAAGTAAACAAAAAAGGAAAAGGGGAAAGTAAGTAAGGAAAGGAGCTAGAAGCAAAACACAAAGAATGAAGGGGGGGGGATAGGAAGAACTCGTAGAGTCACAAGGTAATCACTTACGTAGGTATTCAAGATACTCTGTCCTGAATCCAGTGACAACACACAAACCACGTAATTGTTAATATGTTGTCCACTTTTATGTTTATTCTATAGATTCAAGCTCCTTCAACTAGCAGTCTACTCGAATAATCGCCGTCTATGTTGGTATCTTTAAAACAACCGAACTCCGAGCTCCCCCAAAAACAAAACCTGTATCAAAAGTCCCTCACAGTTCTATAGCCCGGATTCCAACCTATTCCCAACAGCCCAGCCAGAGCTCAAGCTTTTATCCGTCTCGCACCACCTCCTCCATTATTTATTACCGTCATCGCTCTCTCTCTCCCTCTTTTTCTCTCTCATCATGACCCCCCCCCCCGGCTGTATTAACACAGCCCCTACCCCATTTTTCAAGTACATGTATTAATTAATTCGAGTCCTCGTCATGGCCGGGCCACACAATCTCGCGCTTGTACACGGCCCTGATGCACCTGTACGCAATAAACACCCAAGCCAGGAACAACAGCACCGTCATGACGCTGCTCAGCCACAGGATCCCCTCGCTGTTAAAGGCCCTGCCGATGCGGATCGACGCCATGGTGAACCCGACGTTGGGGAAGACAAAGCTCCACCAGCTCAGGTGGAACTTGCGGTCCGGCATCCCGGCGACCACGGCAGCCGACGCGGACGCAAAGAACCAGAAGCTCAGCCCCCACAGGAACACGGCCGCGCTGAGCGCCAGCAGCCGGATCCCGCCGGCCAGCGTGCTCGTGTCGGCGTCTACCCCCCCGCCGGCCAGCGTCGAGATCTTGAGCGAGGAGGACGAGAGCTCGGCGAAGATGCGGGGCACTTCGGCCGCCATGGTGACGAGGGCGGCACAGGTGAAGCTGGGCGGGCCGACGGCGATGAACATGCCCGGCCGCTGGGCGGGGAGCCCGAACGACATGAGGCGGGAGAGGTAGGTGGCGTAGAAGAAGACGGACACCAGGATGCCCAGCCCTTGCGCGGCAAGCCCCGCGCAGATCATGGCCAGAGCCTGGTCAGCGGGCTGCGTTCGGGCGCACGACCCCGCCACGGTGCCAGCCAGCATGACGGGGAAGATGGGCAGGATCCAAGCCGGCGTCATGGCGTTGACGGTGAGCCGGCGCTCCTGCTTGACGGTAAAGAGCAGGTGGTATTGGAAGACGGAAAACGCAAAGGTGATGGTGAGATAGACCCAAAAAGCGACGCGCAGGAAGCCAACCAGGCCCGGAGGGTCTTCGGAGAGGAAGATGGCGGCATACTCCTGGATGTTGGACAGAACGGCGGCGGCGGACAGGAACAGGGTCGGCACGAATAGCGCCTCAGTCGGGCGGGTAAAGGCGCGGCGGATGGTGTGTTCGTACAGCACGAAGCGCAGGATGATGGCGACGGTGATGATGACGAAGCAGAGCAGGTCAAGCAAAAAGATGACCAGTCCGATGGTGCTGAGCCCCCGGAAGCGATGTGGGGTGAGGGCAAGAACCATGGCGATTCCACTTGTTGACATGCTTTAGCCATGAGGGGGACGTAAGGTCTGGATGTCAGTCTGACGCTGTGTTCTTCTGGTGTTTGGTGCTTGTGGGGGGTCAAGGTTGAAGGTGAGGGGGAGGATTGGAGGATTGGAGGGGTAGAATAGGTAGGTGAGCATACGTTACCGTGTACCATGCAAATGTAAAATGCAGCAGTCGGTCTCGCCAGGGCATGCTCGGTTGGAGATAGGTTGGGATCCTCTCGAGGACGAGTCGCGGCTGGGCGGGTTCTGGAGCTGGATCACCACTGGCTTCACCTTTGTGCGGGGCGAATCCCGCGTCGTCGTCAGAATTGCAAGCATGCTGCTCAAGGTGCAGTTCTGGGCCCTTGATCTCCATACCGGTGATAGCCTCGGGCTGGTGGTCCCTCACGGCAGTCGCCATGTCGTAGCTGTGGCGTGAACGACGCCGCTCGAGGTGATGTTGAGGGGAACGTGGATCTGAATCGATGGCGTTTCCCTTCTGCTGGTTGGTGTGGAATTTTGAAGATATCCGTTATCAGTTGCCCCCTGCACGAATTGATAAGGTGGAGCCAACAACATGCTGCAGCAGTGCGCTTTAGGTAGTTGGGTAGGTAGGTCGGTAGGCAAGGGATCAATTGGCAGCGAGAAATGCAGCAAGTCGTCGTTTTCCCCGACATTTAAATGCAGGGACAGCAGGAACAGCTCTATGTATATGACTGGGAAGCTCCGTCACCGATCCGTGGCCATGGCGAAATGTGCTTTGGTGTGGCGGTGCAGACTTTCTAAGTTCGTTGTGGCGCGCCCAGAGAGAACACGCCCAACATGACTGGCTGCCAGTGACGACCACGTACGATGAAAAGCTTCGAAGCCCACTCTTTGGGCATGATTTGGGCCCTAATACGAGTTGGGGTTAGGGTTGGTGGTGTGAGTCCGTCCACGGTGGCGTGACAACAGGTGCTCGGATGCTTGGATCCAAGGCCCAGACCTTCTTCCACCTTCGAGAGGCTACACGAGAATCAGTGGGCCATCAGATGACAAGTCTATATTTGCGCAAACTTGACGGAAAATAACATATCCTGAGGCTGAGGAATTTACACTGGCTTGACTGGGTGACTGGGTGACTGGACATAACCTACTTCTCTTAATATGGGCAAGCTATGGTGGAAAGACATTTATTTTTCCGATTCCCTCTCAGGCCTAGACTGGATTAGGGTGCATCACAACCATTGCGCCATGGATAGAATTCTGTTCATTTCACGAACATGATTACAGACGTCGCAGAACATCCCCATGTGGCCATGTGGCCGAGACTGGGAATGGAAACACAAGTACGGCTCTTTTAATAAGTCGTACCAAACCATCAGCGAACCGGTCTCATGGCGGTGGCTCAGATGTCTACCAACTCTGATCTTTACAATGTCAAGATTTGGTCACACAACCCCCAGGGTAGCGAGACACGGGCAGATGGTTTGGAACCCATCATCGCACTATGTATGCACTTCAAAAGACAAGACGATGGTTGATGTAAACTCAATGGTAGGTGTTGTTATCATTTCGGCAAAGAGTGCAGCTAACCACCAGCGCCATCCCAAATCTTTCCTCCCAGTTGTCCTGTTCCTGGACTTCATGACCATTACCCCATTGCCCAAAGCAATGTCAAAGCGCCAATCCACCCAACCAGCCCTATCATCATCATCATCATTCATAACCCAAAGCCAGAAAGAGCAAAACCCATAACCCAAGTGCCTGTAATAGACGTTGCCATCCTCCACAAGCCGACCCGTCGCGGCTATGGCAGCATGGCATGAGCATGAACCACTGAGAAAGACGACGTAGGTCCGCCTTAAAAAAAGAGAGAGAGACAACAAAAAAGCGCGAATGGTATCATAGAGTCCGACCTAAGAAATAAAAAGCAACATGAAGCCGACGCCGGTGTTGACCGTGACCCAATTTCCTCGAATGCCCGTCTAAATGCAACCGAGGCGTGTAAACAGCAATGCAAAATGCCGGCGCATAAGCGACCGGGTGCGAGATGGTGATACCGGCAGGGAATGAGTTGCATAGCGGTTGCGCCAATGTGGTGGCGACGAGCAAGTTATCCATCTTCACGAACGTGGCGATAATGAGGTGTCTCCCAGACGAGGAAATGACCGAAACGCCAGAAACGCCAGAAACGCAAAGTGATCCCTTGAAGCGGTGCCGACCTCGGTCGGAATGATGCAGTGTAACCCCTTCTAGTAAGTCTTGAACCGCGACAGAACTCGTAGAGGACGTCTGGCTGATTGGGATATTTGTTGCAATACCCAAGATCGATCCACGACAGCGCCTCTGATTGGTTGTCTTGGCTCGCCCTGGCTCGCCTCGTGTAAAGCAAGGCCAGGCAGTCATAGGGTGTTGTGTGATGTGTCAGACAGCACATGCCGGATGCCGCCAAAGCTGTCTGCTGCCTGTTGAGTAGGCAGGAAATGGAGACAATGAATGCAAGGTATAAAGCGAGATCGGAAACTTATTGCTTCACGTCCTTGCTCGCCTTGCAGCGGTGTTGTTGTTGCTGCGGGTGTAGGAGGTGGTGGTGGTGGTGGTGGTGATGATGATGATGGTGGTGATGGGTGCTTTCCATTCTGGGTCGCTCCCGGGACCGTCCTCTCGTTTCCTCCTCGGTATTGCTGCCACCTGTGCTCAATCTCCGCTCTTCCTCATACCAGTCGCTTAAAGGCTTGCCGCCAAACATGAGGTCATCGTCCTCGATGACGGTGGCGACCATCCACGGGTGACTGCCAAGGTCAATCTCGTCGGCGGTTGGGTCGGGGACGTAAAGGCCTCGGACGAGCGTGTAAGGCTGCGAAGCCCTATTGGACGGGGAGCTCTGTGGTGAAGACATTTCGGTGGATGTGGGCGGATGTGATGTAGTTGATGTTGGGCCAAAAAAAGTGGCAAAGTATGTCGAAGTCGCTAGAGTAATATAGCTCAGATGGATGAAAGAGCAACAGAATGGGGGGTTGTTGCTTTGAAGAGATTCGAGCTTTTTTGTTATGGGATAAAGAGAGGGGGACCTTGTTTGCGTGTTGGTTGTTTGTGGTGGGGTGGGGCGGTAGCAGGAAATAAAGCCAACGGTTTGCCTTGTGTTGTGGTGGTTTGTGTGATGGCCAGGCTGGCTGTGACACAAGTCATCAAGAGGCTCGCTCGGCCAGCAAGTAAGGCAGCAAGGGATCGAGTGGTCCAAAAACTTGGCCGCACCAGTAGAGAGCTGTTGTCGGTGTGACGAAGCGGAACTTGCTGAGCTGTGTTCTCGCCCGATGCCTGGGCAGAAAGCAGAGAGTCAAGACTAGCTTATAAGGCGTCCGTTCAAGACGGGAGGATGCTGCGAGGAGTTTTAAATCGGATTGGGTTTCTGGGTGGCTGGTAGCACTGAGGTTCAGGTGCCCAGTGCTTTGCTTTGCCTTCGCGTTCGGGACACTGAGGTGCTGAAAGTTTGGGTGGAAAACGCGGGGTACAGATCTTCGTAACGTTTCGGCAAACTCAAATGTGGTCGCTTGCCAGGCGGGCTGGCGGAGTACCAAAGTGGGCAGCTCGGAACTTGGACAGTGGTGATGGATGGGCTTCCAAATCAAGACTCGGATCGTGGGGGGTTGCGCGTCGACCAAGGTCCTCTCCACACGTGTAATTTGTTTGTTGTGCTTGTCGTCTGAAGAACTTATGAAGTGAATTTGGGGGGGGGGGGGGGGGTTGGGTTTATGGCCGCTGGAGGGTCGAGGTTACGGCCGGGGGTTTAAGTGCTGTATCAGAGAAATCCTGACCGCCCAAATGATTCGCCTCAACTGAATCCTAATTAATTATTACGTCCTGGAGGAGGCTGTGTGCCCGATGGCGAGCAATGGCAGAGGCCGACACGGGAATGGAATGGATGTCGGTGTCGGATGTCGAATGCGACGTGACTGGGCATTCGCTTTCCAGCTGACGCTCAATGAGCTGCGAAGACGCTAGGTGACAATCAGGTGGCTTCGTTGGTGCAGCGGTTGAGCGGGATGGCTGGCCTGGGGTGAACAAGTGAGTCAATAAGTATCTATACTCGAGTATATACGCGCACGGCCGAGCAGCAGCAGTCAGATTTCGCTGCACCAGCAAAAAGGTCATTTGCTTCCTTGTCACACCTGTCGACCGCCCACCCGGGTCCGTCGGTCGGATGGGAAAAGTTGGTGTACGACGTTTTGGTGAGGCGTACTTTGGTGTTGCTCTTCCCCAAACGGCCATTGATTTATACAGTTTGACAGTCTTGACAGTATACTTGCGACAGGCGTGGTCGCCACCACCCGCTGTGGGGAGGGGCTGGGAGCGCTGAAGACTTTGAGTCTCTAGCGCCGGACAACAGGGAGAAACGGAGCCTCTGCTCCCGCCCCACCACTGACGAGGCCACCTCTCCTCACACTGCTTCCACCTAAAATATGGAAGTCCTGTGGCTTGCTGAGTCTACGCCCGCCAAGCAATAGTTACTTTGGATGTCTTCAGCTCTTCTTTGGGCTGTGATTTGCGGCCGGGAAACCCTCCGGAACCCCAGATTTGGTTTGCGGGAAATCGGGGCTTGCGAGGCTCGCGAATCAAGGGCATTCATGGAGCCGATCTCCGCACGCTGAAAACGGTACAGACTTCTGTTGCACCACCTGTGTCGGTCGGTGATGTCGAGGAAGATCTGCTCGGGGCTCGACCCAAGAATGACGCAAAAAATGCCCCAGCGGCAATGATATTCGGGCCAAAGTTCTTTTATTGTCTGCTTCGAGGCCAACAGAAAGGTTGAGGACCCTGCAGCTGAGGCCAACCTCGACGCTGTGCTGAGGCCGACCTCGACGCTGTGCTGAGGCCGACCTCGACGCTGTGCTGAGGAGAGACTTGCAGGACGCGCTAACCTTGCGGTTGGATGTGGAGGATTGCTGACAAGATGTGCTGAGGTTGCACGGCGACACGAACAATAACGCCGCCCTGCCGCTGTTGGGAGGAGCGTGTTTGTGTCGTGGCGTTTGACGATGCGCAAATGCGTGTCATGAGGCTGCAGACGCAAGGCAAGAAGGCAACACCAGTTCAAGAACACACACTCATATATCCGGTCACTTGCAAACGTGTACCTAATGAGATGGCAGGTGCAACAGGGCGGGCTGGCCATCGTCAGCGCCAAAGGCTGCTTGCTTTCCCAGACGTTCTGGCTCCACTGGGTTGGGCCAGACGCGGGTAATCTCTTGATCTGGGTCTCGAGTTCCATTGTTCTAGATCTCAAGGGCTCAACAAAGTCTTAACTGGTTCCCCAAATTTGGCCAACGGGAGGGAAACTCGGCGAGCTGAAAAGGCCTGGCGGGATTGGGCCTCGACGTGGTGGTGGGGTCCGTTACCCCTTTGAGACATCGGCCTAGCGAGATGGAGGGTCGCAAACTGCCTGAGCTCGCGCTCGATGGCGTGTCTAAATTTTGTCCATTGTATACAGGCTTGACAGGTACCAACTCTTTTCCGCATTCTATGAGTTGGCGAGTGTGTTGTTTGTTTGTGACAGCTGGCGCTGCTGCTGCTGCTGCTACTGCTGCTGCCCAAATCTGCGCTTGCCCACGGGTCGCTGCTTCCGCTTGCCACGACATTTGCTAGCTCAGTTTCAGCGATGGCTGTGCACGGGCCAGTGTGAATGTTGTGGCTTTCAGGCGCCTGTTGGGTAGGGCTGAGTGCTGGAATGGTGTGCTTAAGGTTTGAGCCGAAACGGTGCCCGCCCATCTCCCAAACCTTCCACCTCAAGCTTGACATTTTTAACTGTACGCCGACGGCAGCGAAATTTGATGTCGTGATATCCCCCCTTTGCCCCCTCAATAATGCTATGCATATCAGGGCGGTGTAGTGTTACCGAATCGGATTTCACAATTGCATGCACCCCAGACTTGGAAGCCGAGTATTCATCAGACAGACGCCGAGATGGAAGGAAGACCGGGCTGGCATGTGAAGATGTGACAGGTGAGCGAAAACGCGGCAGCAAGCGACCAAATCGCTGTGCTCCCGATTATGCACACAAATCAGGCGTCCTTCCCGAATAGGATATCCCGGATCCCATCTCATATTGCAGAATTATCGAATTCCTGTATTTCTCTCGGTATTGCATCTGCTTCCTTGGTCGTCCTCGTTCCGTGATCAAAGCGAGACCAATTCTGCACGTGGCCGATGATTGTCTCCGTTTTCCCCTGGCCCGTTTTCTATCAATAAGTCGGGGTCTTGTCACGCAGAACAACACAAGCCTATACTCTGGAAAATAAGGGAGAAATGATAGGAGACAAGTTCCGTGATTGATCATATTTTCCCTCATCGCATTCTTCGTGAATATGGCCGAAACTATCCGTGGTCCCGTGATCGAGTCGGTAACACCACCCCTCACCGTAATTAAGCTCAACAGCGCAGGCGGTGTGCACTCTAGCAGGCAGTGCCCCCCATCCGTCCACGACAGCAAATGAACGTCCACCTTCCCGCTTCAGCAGATAACTCGATCCTCGATACCCGCAACAAATCTCACCGATTGCCTATATTACCGCCTAAAAATAAATCCTTTGCGAATTGCTGGATGGGCTTGGACGTTGGGCGAGTCACCTGGACACCCCCAATCGATCCCCGGACATATAATCGCGTTGAGAAGGACCGTGTCAAAATGCAGCATGACTTGCCGCCGCAACCAACATGATGTATGTATACCTCGGCACCACCCACCAGTCGTCTATCAAGAGGAACACTCCGTCATAGCACACAATTAAACCTCGAGCTAGACAGAAACAAACATTTGACAACCTGGAACCTACCTGCATGTGAAGCTTTTCTTCAGCGGCAACGAAGAGCACCTGCCAATAAAATACTGTGCTGGACGCTTGCGGAAGGCGGGACTACCAAGGTATGTTTCGCGTCGCGTGGGGTAGGTGAGTAAAATCGATCAGCAAACGATTGAAGCTGCCCCTCCATCGTCTCCAAGGTTCGCGTCATCTGGGATTTGTCTTAACAAACAAAGCCGCCCGCGCGAACAGCTGGAGGCAAATTTTGAGTTGGAGAAACGCCCTTCTAGCTCGCCTGATTTTTCCCTTCGCGACGCATGAATGCACAGGAATGAGAGCCTTGAAACAAATTAAAGCTTGATTTTTTGGTAATTCTTTCCCAGATGCAGCAAGCAGCCAGCTTGCCAGGATGCCGTGTTCATTAGCTTGCGATGACGGAGATTTAAGGATGACGTCACTGCCTGTGGACTGGTACGTCCATATGGAGGCTCGGGCCAAAAGAAAGGGGTCACTTGGCCAGTGCGTGCCCACTGCCCGGTCTTGCCGGTCAACAAGCCCATCGAGCACAGTGCGCAAAAACACTCGCCCTTCAGCAGACTCAATCCCTAAAGCACGGGGGTTCTAGTGACAAAATCAGAAGCTGAAGGCAGTTCGAACATCTTGCCGAATCTTCCCCCGCACTGAGTGGCTGCCCTTTTCTTTTGGCCCGAGCCTCCGTACCGAGGCACCATTCCGTGCTAGTTCTGGCTCCACCTTGCAAGAGCTTTGCAGAAGGTCCCGATCAAATTCCAGCCACGCAGAAATCGGGTTTCTTTGCATTTGGAAACAGGAACTTCACGGTACCTCTCTTTTATAGAGTAGTGTAGGGGGGCGAAAATCCCGGGATTTAAACTCGTCGAAACTCGCGGTGTGACAAAACCCCTCAGACTTTCTTCCTTGGAAACCTCGTTTTGTAATTAGCCAACTCCTAAGAGCAAGGAGAGTATTTTCAGGCATTACCTGTTCCCTCATAACGAAGGATGAATCATTCGCTCGTATATAATCTCCGATCGTTATTACTGATGTAAATAATCAAAGGACGAAGAATATAGGCATCATTGAAGCTTGCAGTTCCTTAGCTATTATACCTTTGGTGATCACCCCAAGATATACCGTAGTGAAGCTCTCGTGACTTCTTAGGTTTCCTCGGCGAACGCTTGCCTAAGTTACTTCAAAATGGCAATGCCGTTTAAAGGCAGAATCAGCCATTCATGTAGAAATAGCATAACGCTTTTGTTGGAACCCCTTATAGCCACCGCGTTGCAGAAATACCCCTTGTTTCTGTCCTAATTAGTAGATTCGAGACTGCAATCATACTCGGCGTCAAACAATAATTCCAATCTTAATGTGCTCACATATGACTAATACTCTATCGTCGAGTTTGCTTGCTGTGGGGCCAAGATGGGTCTATAAGATCGAATTCCTCCCAAGAAATGAAGCCCCTGTGTTTCAACTCGCCAGTTGTAAGCACTTGTGTGCGGCTCCTCGCCAGCGATGGTGAGTTTAGATCACTGTCCTTCATTCCGTTACGATGATGCGAGAGGCACAACAGTTTTCGTATGAACAGTCTGATGGCAATTGGATTCCCCAGGCCAGTCTTTTCACCTGAGCCTCGATCCCATTTTGGCACATTAGACTACATGCCCATTTTTGTTTCGGGCTACTGCTGGACAGGTGCTGCCCTGTTCGTGTTTGTCAGATTGGAACTCAAAATCCTTTAACTTTGCACTCTGCTGCCTGGCAATTTCCAGTCCCAGTCAAATTTGGAACCGCTCAGTTCAGAACTTCAAACCACCCAGGTACTCATTCACCTTTGCCTCCCTCCTCCCCATATCTGTTGTTTACACCCTGATCCAAGCCGCTCAAACAAACGACCAAGGGAAATGAGTACGAGGAGCCTAAAAAGAGAGCAGCCAAGCTTCTACCCAGCCTCTGGGACTGAGTATGGCAGCCAGGCCCCGGCTCATAAACGAAAAGGACTCCAACAGATATACCCCTCGGAATATGACAGAAAATGCGCCAACGGCGAGGGTAATTCAGACGCCGAGTAAGCAGGACCCTTTCTCTCGTAGTGGCTTTGAGCGATCGCTGACCATAACAACTGCCAATCCTCCAGCATTATCGCAGTCCACGGCCTGGGCGGTGACTTTCGCAGCGTCTGGATGGGCGACAACGGCAGGCCATGGCTCGAGGACTTCCTGCCCTATCAGCTGCGCGGGCCAATCGCTGCTGGATCTCATCGCTGTCAATTTGACGCGGCAGCGTGAGGTGCAGGAGAAGGAGAAGAGGAAGCCGGAACGGCCTATTATTTTTGTTGCTCATAGCCTCGGAGGGCTCCTTGTCAAAAAGGTGCGTTTTTCCTTTTCTTATTTTTTTTCAAGTAGGAGTGATTTCCTAGTTTCAACTTGCCCAACTGACACGACCTTGTCGCCAGGCCATCCTCTTGGCGGAAAAGCCGGACAGCCGATGGGTCCACATTCACAAGACGATCCAGAGCGTCATCTTCTTCGGCACCCCCCACTGGCCCGGCTATTACAACTGGGGAAAGATCATTGCGGGCGTCACTGCCGAGAGCGAAGGGAAGCAGAGCATTGTCGCCAAACTCAGACACGCCCGCCGAGTGTCCAAGCTGAAGAGGGAGCAGTTCAAGAAATGGGACGACGTCAACAAGGAGTGGCTTGTTCGCGGGGGCAACATCTTCACCCACACTTTCCACGAGCTACCCGCGGGAAACGGGGAAGATCGCAGGGTAGTAAGTCCCCCTTCCCGTTCCCCTAGTTTGTTTTTACCTAGTTATGCAAAGACATTTGGCGCTGACCACACGACACAAAACTGGCAGCTTGTCTCTTAAACAAGCTGCCGTCATAACAAACTCGCACAGGGACACATCCGGGCACTTTGAGGGCTGCACCCACATGGGCCTGTGCAAGTTTATGGCGTCAGACCAAAGACACTATATGGTCCGGAAGATGATTAGGGAACACGTGGAAAGGGCCAGAGGAGGTATGGCGATTGCGAGAGGCAGCAGCGATATTAATGGCAACAACCAAAGCAATACGAGCTACCAGACTGCCGATGACGGAGAGACTAGTCAACACGACGATGCCGGAGATACAGATCATAAAGACGATGCCGGCAGTGGGGATAATGTCTCCGTCGTGAACTCGGAAGCATCATAATTTGCACGCTTCAGACCCTGTGTAGCTAGGTACCTACGTTTGTACATGAAACAGCAACTGTGATTTAAACCAAAATCTAGATTTTGGCAGTTGTTAGTGGGCAGTCGGAAGAGGTCCAAAGGACAAGAGACTGACCTTCTTTGCCTTGGAGGACGGGGGTGGGAAGTCCATCACCATACAGATAGGATAATACATAATTTTGGACAAATACAAACTGGATTTAAGTGATTAGGTAGTGTGTGAAACATAATGGCAGATCGACGCAACCCCATTCTTCGCGGCACCCTTATGGTCAATGGCAAGAAGGGGTGACCTTGTCACAACGGATGTGACAGCAAAAGTTGACAGATGTGTGCCCGTTAGCTAAGCTTCTCACAACAACAGGGCCAGGGACATCTTTCAAGAACAGAACGTGTTATTAGAGACATGTAGGTCTAACTAAAAAATATATCGGAAGGGTGCCGTGGATATCCTTTCCTGCCTGCCTGCCTGCCTGCCTGCCAACAAAAAAGTTGTTATATACCCGTGAGAGTAAACCGTAATAGCAGTAGTGTACAAGCCTCTCTCTCCAAACACATAGGAGAAAAGAAAAAGAAAAAAAAAGGGGGGGGGGGGAATCCCCTACCCAAACGCCCCAATGTTGGAATCGTGTCTTCTAGTTGACCCACCCCATTTAGCCTTGTCCGTCCTTTGCCTTTTCCCAGGTATTGAATTGTTACAGCTCGGTGCCTCCCGAGTTTCCCATTTCCCTGTATTATTGTAGTACATCTTGCTTGACAGCTTTCCTTCGTAGAGGTTTGTCTTGTTTCTTCATAGCCCGAAGGCGGGCGTCTTGCTCAATCAGCGTGCGACATTTTGTCTCCCACGTTCTCGGGTGGGCTACAACTTTGCCGTTAGTAGTGTTATCCTCCCAGTTAACTAGTCGTTGCCAGGGGTTAAACGACAAGCGACAACTATTCGTCCCAGTCCTGCATCAGCTTCCACTGGTCATCGAATTTCGCGCCCGCTCCCGTGATGAGGTCGCAGTCGCGGTGGCCCCATTTCTTGCGGAACACTTTGCGACCCGTCTCAGTCATGATGTCGATGGCCTCGGCGAGTCCTGCCGCGTTGTAGTAGAAGGGCTCGCCCTGGCCGCCCTGCTGGCCCAGCTGCCAGGTATTTCTGCCCCGCTCGCCGTGCTTGTAGTGGTACATGCTGTCGCTGACCTTGAGCAGCGTGCGCCATCGGTTTAGGTGGTCTTCGTTGGGCCTCTCGAGCGGGAGCGGTGGTTCGTCGGCCTGGCGTCGGTCGAGCAGCTCGGCGGCCACGTCGGGTCGGTACACGGCCACACGCGCGCGCTTGTCGTCCAGCATGGCCGACGGGGGCAGGTTGGATCGCACGTCGCGGCGGCGGAGCTGGCTGGCTGGAAGCAGTCCCTCAAGTGCCTGCTTTGTATCCTCATCTAACATCAACATGCCACGCTTCCCAAACCACGACTTCTTCGGAGGAGGGTCGACTTTCGGCGGCGGCGGATTCGGATCGGTAAACTTGGCTTCAACGCCATCGACGCGGTAGAAGGCGCGGAGGTCATCGAGTGTCGCGCTGACATCGGTGATGACGCCGGCGAACGCGTCCTTCATCGTCCAGTTTCGCATTTGGAGCCGCGCGTGCATGTCACAATCCGTGATATAGTACGGGATCAGCGTGTCGAAGCCGCCGACGTCCTCGTAGGCCTTGGGGTTCACCAGCGCCAGGTGATCGTATGCAAAGAAGCGCGTGCCCCAGTGCGGGTCGGTTGCTCGTGTTTCCTTGAGCGCCTCGAGCGCGAGCGTGTAGATGCTCTTGTAGCCCGACTCGCTGGCTTTCGGGGTCAGCTTGTGGCCGTCCTCGTACGACAGGGCGAGCACGTCCTGGTGGCTCCAGAAGTAGTATGGCCAGTTGTTGGCGTAGGTCAGCGACAGGTAGAAGTTCTGCAGCTGCGCAAAGTTGAGCAGGGTCGGGGTCTGGACGATGGTGACACCGAGCCTCTTGAGGGTCGTGTGGTTCAGGTAGAACTGGTTCTGCATCGACAGCTGGCCGCGCGTGTTGGCCTGCTGGACGCCCGTGTTCTCCACCACGTAGATCTGGTCGGCCGGCCAGCCCGCCGTAATGTAGCTGACGACGCACTGGAGCAGGATGGGCCAAGTGCGGGTGAATCCGATCAAGAGAGGAGGCGCGACATTGAGATCATACTCCTTGTACAGGTCGTTCGCGGGGATGTTCCACTTCGGAATGGGCGGCGGGGTGGACGTGGCTAGGAGGGGGAAATTGTCCTTGATGGGAGGAGGTGTCCAGGTGGGGGTGGGTTTGTACTTGGGCTGAGGGACTGGCTTCACCTCGGGCTTCTTTTCGCCTCTGAAGCTGCCTAGGGCCGAGGTCGTGAAGAGGATGCGCAGAAGAATGACGGTCGATAGCGCCAAGGCAATGAGGGCGACGACCTTCCTCTGGTTCGGCATGGTGACGAGCATCTTGGCTGATGAAATGGGCTCGTGGCCAAGCTTCAGGGTTGGGTGGTGGTCGGGCGAGGTTTGGTCGTGGTGCAAAGGAAAGAAATGGCCGAGTCTAGCATCGAAGATGCATGAAATCGGCTCCGACTTGGCGCCGGGCAGTCCAGCTTTGGTCTTTTCTTTTTTTTTGCTTGTGTGAGGAGAATGTGAAGATTCGGAGGGAGGTGAGAAATTTGGAAATTTGGAAATTTGGTTCAAGGAAACTTGCGACACGCAAGTGAATGATCTGATGGAAGGATTCTTGGCAAGGCACCGCCTAACAACGGGAAGCAAGGGGGTTCGTTATTAAACCCCGATCAGGATTCGAGGACGACGTTCCTGAATGGTTGGGACCAGTCAGTGGCATGGAAGATGGATGCATGCGGGTAGTGCACGCAGCACAGCGTAAAATAAGTGGGCGCAGGCCGTGAACCACTCATGCAGGGATCGATATTCCAACTCCCCAAATTTGAAGAGCCAAAGTGGGAGAACGGCCGTTTTCGTACTGGAACTGGACGAGATGGGAGGACGAAAGGGGTGGTCAATGCATAAATTGTGTTTTACCGTTGTGCATTTAAGTCAAGTCGGTCACCAACGCGCCGACACGACGGGACGAGGTGCTATTTTCGAGATCTGCGCATCTTCATCCACCCGACACATCTGCCAATGCTTCTTTTTGTGTCTTGGGATTTATTCTTCGAATTCCTCGAATTTGACTTTGCCAACACTTGCTCATTTGGAACTGGAACCACCTCATCGCTTCCTCGCCGACCCCCTGGCGAGGAATACGAGATGTCGATGTCATCGAGCCCCCCAGTCCTTTCTGTGGGTCCCTGAATGGTCGTTGGCAGCACTACCAGGGCGAAGAGATTGGCGGGTCCATCACAAGCGGTATGACGAACGTTGGTGCGCCTTGCCGGTGATGATCGGGTTATTATTAAAATAGACATCCATTGCTTACAAAGAAAAAGATGGCCTGAAATTCTGCTATAAAACAATAGGTATCCTTAGGAAATATTAAACTTTGGCCGATTTGCTCCCCTTTGTCTCTTCCCCTTTTTTTCCTCTGCCAGACATTTGCTCAACTTGAACGGTAAAGCCATCTGACAGCAGCGGGGTTTAGGCAATGTTCTCCAAGCCCGCTAGGAACCGTTGCCGAGATCCGTCCGACCTTTAGCGTGGTTGCAGCCCTACAAGCCTGGACCGAGCTGTTTTGGATCGGCAAAAGCCCCCACTAGGAATCGATTAAATCGAAAGATTTTCCGTTGGTGGTTGTTCGTTCGATTGGGGAGCGATGGACGGCTTATTGAGAGAAAATAGAGGTGTAAACGTGCGAGGAATAAAGACTAACATCACAGTTTGAATTCTCTCCTGACTGAGGCTCAAACACCCGTTCATACATGTCTTGTCATGGCGAAAATGTCTGCCAAGAGTTGTCGTAACAGACAGTGGATGTTGGCCTGCCCTGACCACTGATGCAGGCGGTTGGGTCTCAAGAACTATTACGGTGGTGGTAAGACAGCGTTTCGTAATAAAAGCTACCAACGGCAGTGCTCACAGGGCCAATGTTAGACCTGAAGGGTATCCTAATGATAATAAGCACATCTATGATCGTTCGAACGCGGGAGCAACTGAAACGATTTTGAGGAGCAGGTTGCCATGATCTGGTGGAGTCGCGGAGTTGTGAAGCTTGTTCAACTAAGATCGTTGCTTGTCAGTGCTTCATTCCACTTACCTATCATGCCCTTAACTCGAATGGGCGTCAAACTAAACGTATTTTACCGAATTTGATAAGTAATTACTCTCTGCTACTTGGCTGTTGATAGCAAAATGCAGGTAATCGTCATGATTGTTACTATTAATGGTGATGCAACCAGTAATTACCCCTCGACCCCGCCCTTGCCCGCCTTGGAACTTGACCCCTGTGGTTCCTGACATTCACTGATCACAGTGTCGTTAGGTTGTTTGCCAACTCGCAACATGCGCCAGGTTGTTGGATAGGGAATAACGTCCAAAACAAGATCCCCCGATGCGATTACAGCAGCATTCCCGTATCCATCGATGAGTCTCAAGGTTCGGGATTTCCCTTGGCACAAAGGCCCCGAGTTGCGGGTGTTGAGAGCCGATCCGGGACCCAGCCAGACGTCTCCGGGACCGACTGGTGATTTTAAAGCCAAAAAAAAAAACTCTTGTCGATGGCAACTGGCCCAGCAATGGGCGAGCTGATTGGGCCGCGTCATCCTCACAAACCCCAGGAGCCATTAACGGTATGTAATCCGAGCTGGATGTCCAGGAATGTGACACGCAAATAGGGACGTGTACAATACGATGCTGGGTTCTATCCACAATTGCCAGGCATCGCTAGGGACCCAATTGGCCACTTCTTGGACACCGATGGCAGAAACGCCACAACAGGACGTGCATCGCTTGCCAACTGCAGCTTTGCTTGGACGCGTCAACCTTGCGTGGCAGTTTCGTTTCGTCATCTTGGGGGCCATTAGCCCGCGCCGCCCTTCAACATGCCATCCTATATAAAAGCTCCCCTGCAGTCCCCTCCACTATGCCAAGGTTCTCACGATGTTCAGCCACCCGACCACCAAACAGCAAGCAAAACCACCATACAGCGTAGATAATAAACATGGCGTCCCCTCGCCCCCCTCTGCGCATCCTCATCAGCGGCGCTGGCATCGCCGGCCCAGCCCTCGCGCTCTGGCTGTCGCGGATCCGTCCCTCCATCCTCGAATGCGACATCACCATCGTCGAGCGCGCCGCACAGCTCCGTGCATCGGGGCACCAAGTCGACCTGCGCGACCAAGGGATCCCCATCATGCGCAAGATGGGCCTCGAAGCTGCAGTGCGGGAACGCTGCGTCAAGGAGCCGGGAATGAAGTTCCTCAACCGCAAGGGCCAAACCCAAGCCTACTTCGAAGCCAACACCACAGGTAAAGGCGCACAAGGGTTCACGAGCGAGTTTGAGATTATGCGCGGCGACCTGTGCGATGTCCTGTACCAGGCCACCAAGGACCGCCCGCGCGTGCGCTACATCTTTGGCTGCTCGGTCGAGAGCTTCGTGCAGGACGAGGCGCGCGGGACGGTGCGCGTGCGGTTTTCGGGTGCGGGCGCAGCCGACGTGCCCAAGGGCGACGGCAACGTCGGAGACGGGGAGGAGTACGACCTCCTTGTGGCCGCCGACGGGATCGGCTCCAAGCTCCGCCACGAGATGCTCCGCGACACGGGCAAAGAAGAGTTCTTCCCGCTCGACTACGCCGCCGCGCTGTTCACCGTCCCCGCCCAGGAAGGCGACCCCCTTGCGGCCACGTGGCTGAACCTCCCCGGGAGGAGGATGATCATGACACGTAAGGATCAGCCCGACTCGCTGCGCGTGTTCATGGGGTTTGCGGGGAAGGACCCGGAGCTCGACACGGTGCTCAAGTCTGGCACCATGGCTGAGAGGAAGGAGAAGTGGGTCAAGATGTTCATCGACGACGCCGCGACGACGTGGCAGCTGCCACGGTTCCTGGACGCCCTGCTGCACTCGCCCATGGCGGACGACCTGTACACATTGAGCATGGGCCAGGTCAAGACGGACACGTGGTCGAAGGGGAGGGTGGTCTTGCTTGGGGACTCTGGTTACTGCCCGGCGCCGTTGTCGGGGCTCGGCACCACGGTTGGCCTTGCCGGGGCGTATGTGTTGGGCGGCGAGATCGCGCGGGCGTGTGGTGGCTCGAGCAGCCCAGCCGCGGGCATCCCGACTGCGCTGGCGGCGTACGAGCGCGAGCTGCGGCCGTTTATCAACGATGCACAGAAGTTGTTCCCAGGAACTCCATGGCTTGCGACGCCCGAGACTTCGTGGGGCATCAGCGTGATGCACTGGATCGTGTGGCTGCTTGAGGTCTCGCGGGCCCAATACCTAGCTATGTTGCTTGCGTCGGACACTAAGGGCGGTTGGAAAGTTCCAGAATATGAAGAGTTTGAATATTAAGCTGAAGGACGATATTGGTCTTGGGGGATAATTAAACCGAACTCGGCGGCGGCCAGGGAAGGCGATATACCAAGGAAAATTAAACAAGGTAGATCGGTTTGAATGTACAGCATGTACGAAGTACTTTGTATTAGATTAGACTAGTTAGAAAGATACCCAACTCAACAAAGATATCCATTTCGTACTCACGCTGGGCCAAGTGATACATGTTCATAAGGAGGGTTATTAATTAGCACGGACCACAACTGAACTGTTTGACACCATGCATATTTGACATATCAGTTCAACACGAATAGTTGTTTGATTAAGGACTGGAAAGTACTACAAACATTAAGAGAGATGTAGAAGAATGAACTTCACTGCCTAAGGTAGGAAAAGAAAAACAAAGGCAAGTAAGTGTATAATAACTCCCCGAGACCGTGGCCTGCAAGAATCTCAAACCAAAAACACTGTAATTATCAAAGAAAACCTCCCACCTGGCCTTGACAAGCGCCAACTAGCGCCTTTGCTGCCGTTGCTGTGCATTCAGTTGCTGCTGTCTCTGCTGCTCACGTCTCTCGCGGTCCTCGACGTCCCAGACATTGACGGCACTCAGCAGCGCAACCTTGGTAAAGTCTGGGCCGAGCTCGCCCCTGGCAGCCGACCCCCAGAACTGGAACGTCGGATTCCCCAAGAGAAGCCCGGACT
Organism: Lasiosphaeriaceae sp. G1095; assembly: GCA_027569635.1. Taxonomy (NCBI): domain Eukaryota; kingdom Fungi; phylum Ascomycota; class Sordariomycetes; order Sordariales; family Lasiosphaeriaceae; species Lasiosphaeriaceae sp. G1095. The sequence continues at coordinate 77,054 of JAPDFK010000151.1, forward strand.
GGCCCAGGGTGCCGACAATCTCCTCGCCGTTGTCCGTCCACCCCAGAACCTGGCGCGGATCATCACCGGGGCAGCGCGCGCCGTTGATGCGGATCATGAGCCACCCGCCCGTGCTCAAGTGCTCTTTGACGCTGAGCTTGCGGCGCGGGTCGCCCGACTTGACCTTGCCCATCTCAGGCTTGTGCGCTAGGTGGATCTCCTCGGCGATGTCGCCCATGATGGCGTACTGGCGCCACTGGAACGTCTCGACGCGGTGGTTGGCCGTCTGCATGGTGATCCGGAACGACTTGCGCAACGACGGCGACGACGACAAGAGGCTGTGGTTGACCATCTCCATCTGGACGACCACGTCTTCCTTGCGGGTGGTGCCGGTGCCGGCGGGCAGGACGATCTTGAAGTCCCTGGGGTGTCCGCCTTTCGTTCCGGGCAAGCAGGCGCAGAAGCACCCGAGCCAGCGCATCTTGCCCGTCTTGGGCAGGCTGACGTGCGCGATGACGGGCGACTTGTCCTTCTTGTGCCCGGACTCATGCACGATCAGGCGCGGCTTGCTCCAGTGCCCGTTGTGCCATTCGATGTAGTGGATGGGTTCGAGCTTGTACTCTTGGTTGGCTTTGTCGGCGCCCACGATCTTGAGCGTTCGCCCGCGGCGCTGCAGCTGCCAGCGCATGGGGAGTCCATGAGGCCCGTCTTCCAGCATGGCCGGAGGCGGGGCGTTGGCCTTTTTGCCCATGACGAAATTGTTGGAGGAGGAGGTGGAAAAGGTTGATAAAAAGGGGTTCGGTGTGAAATAAAATCCACAAAACAACGATGTGTGACCGACTTACAAAGTTAGTGAATGATGATTTTCCTCGAACAAAAAGAAATCCAAGACAAAAGCCATTATATAATTAACGCCTGATGATTGACGGCATATGGGCCAACCTGTATTGATGAGTTAGGCAGGTCTGTTCAGCTGACCGTCTGAAAGCTTGAAACAAATCTCACGGAGGCGCAGAGTCTCTCAGAAATTTTGTCAGCCCCCTGGCCGTCTGGGCCTGCCAACAGGTCAACAGCACGTTTGGCCAGCCCCAACATTGAAATGTTGTTAGCCTGCGGCGGGCCCGGGAGTTATCAACGATAATCGTCTAATGATGAAAAATGAAAAAGAACAGCGGCCCGGTAATTCCAGCCAACCTTATCCTCACATCCGTGAACCCGTCTTTCACTGAGTCGGACAGGACACTTAAAGTCGCACAGCCATGTTTCAAGCCCGCAACCAACCACGTTTTGCTGTCGTCCAATACTGGAGGGTGGTCGAGGCCATTGATCCTGATTTCAAGTTTCCAGACTCTCATTCTTATTCGTCTGAATGATCTATTTTCTTCTGTACGCGGGTTTGACAAGAATGAAATTTAGACATATGTTTCGACAACACAGTTCTTACCAACATGCCCTCCTAAAGACAAAAGATCTTTTTTCTATTCCTTCAACTCGCGAGGTGGAAACCCTTCCTCAAAACATAGTATTGAATAAAAGTCTACTACAACACTTTGTGACTTTTTGCCCACGATAGTGAAAAATCACTGAGCTAATTAGAATAGTCCGTGCTAACGATGTTGGATTTCTTGGATTCCAATCCACACGTAACAATAGAGACATGCGAGATTGAAACTCATGAGGGAAGCTTGATATACAATTTTCAAGTGAATACACATTTTCGAATTGGATAGGTAATTAATGAGACAATTGTGATCAAGGGACCCGATCCACCCCCAGTGATACATACGCCAACCATTGAATGCATATATGCCATGCCAACCCTTGTGCTACCGAAAGTGTCTTACTCCTTGGCATCCGTCGTTTTGGAGTCGGTGAGATCATCATCGTCGGGCTTGCCATCAAACTTCTTGTCCTTCCCTCCGGCCTTGCCCTTCTGCTCTTTCTGCTTTTCCTCTCGCTTTTACTTCCGCATCTCCTCCTTCTTTGCCTTTTCCTCCTTCTCCTTCTCCTGCTGAATTCTCTGCTTCTCTTCCTCCTCCTCCCTGGCCCAGTTGCGGAATTTCTGGTTTGGGTTAGACCTTTGGTCCATCAAATCCTGCAACTCTGCCGTCTTAAGGCGCGGATGGCTCTCGCCGATCTTGGCGCGCCCGATCAAGCTGATGACGATGGCAGCACCCACGACCGCTGTCAGAACGAAGCGGTAGGGTCCATACCACGGCGGCGCCCAGCCCCATGCTGTTGCGCGCGTGTCTGCCAGGTAAAGAAAGGTGAAGGACAGAAATTGGGTTGTCAGCGCCCACTCAATGGGCATGAAAGTGGTCGGCCAAGCTATGGCTGGCGCAATAACACCGAGCCCATACCGGAATCGTGTCCGCTTATGGGATCTCTCCTTCTCAGCGTACTCAAGTCCCCAGTGGATCGCGCCGAGGAACGAGATGATGACAGCCCCGTAACCAATTTGAATGGGCTCGAGAAGCTGCAGCCAGTGGGCAGCTGTTTCGTGGGGAACCATGATGCTGTTCAGGATAGCCCAGCCCGTAGGCCAAGTGGTGCTCAGATCCCAGGCGAGATAAATAGTGGCGAGCGAAGTGCCCAGGTAAGGAAGGGTGCCGGCGAGACCAAGGGCGTACGACTCTCGCGGAACGGACTGAAGGGCAAGGGTGTCCTTGACATTTTGCTGCCGAAGGTGTCATTACCTCGCCTGTCTGCGTGGCGAAACTGGCGCTTGAGGTGTACCTACCAAATCTTCTTTGAGATCCTTCAGGAACTCCTGGTCTGTTTTCACGGGCGCCTGGCTCTGCTCGATGACTTGTCGAACGGAAGACTTGCTTGACACAGTATCCGGACTCGCTTTGAGCTTCTGGTTCGCGAGCTCCTTCTCCAGCTCTTTGTTGATGGCATTCGGCTGTAGAGGCGGTTTTGTCGAGAACTGCGTGCGAAGGGCGAGAGGCGCTATTCTGGACAATGGCGACGCATGTCGTGTGAGAAGAAGGGAGCTTGAACTCGAGATTGCAGTAGTTCGGGTCGACAGAGACGCCAATTGGGACTGGACAGGCCGACTGGCGAGAGCTAGCTTCTGGGGTAAACCCAAAAGCGAGTTTGCGTGTCGCAGCATCGCAAGTCTTGCGGGAGGAGGGGAAGGAGGGGGGATCAAGCGTGGAAGCGGCCGGGTGGTCTCGTCGAGATAATGAATGGATCGAGCAGTCGCAATTTCAACATTAAGGGAAGTTCGGAGAGAGAGGTGTCAGTAAAATTCTTGGGTGGTTTCTGATATTTTTATTTTGGTAGCTTAGGTAGGTAGATGCTTGACGATCGGCTGTCGACGACTTCCTGCTTGCTGCTTTCACGAGTGGCAGGAACTGTGACGTAATGATCGAAAAGGTGGGTCTTGAATAATCCCCCTAACACCACCCCTCCAGTTTGACAAAAATAGGTACCCCGCATCCCCAGTTCTGTGTGGGCAAGAACAAGACAGACCTTTTGTCTGAGCTTGTTCAAACCTAGCAAAGGAAGGAAGACGTTGTGGAAAAAGAAGAGGATAACTCGGATAAAGAATTAATATCCGCCCAAAAAAAAAAGTAAAAGCTGCAAGACTTCATTTACTAGTGCTGCCCAATGTGTTAGCTTTGGGATCAGGCCACGCGGTTCTCGCGTCGAGGGTGGGTCGAAAACCATCATAGTCATACGCCCACTGCGAACGTAGCAAAACCTACCCCTGTTCTTGCGTCAATGGAGCGCAGCAAGCTCCTGCCACCACTAAATTCGTCAGTGCAACCGATCCAACTTCGGAAACTGCGGTGGAGTCGCTGGAGTGCTCCCCAAGAGTGGGCACCAACAAGAAAGTCAGTCGTCATCGGCGCACCGCGACAGCAGCCCAAACCAGGAAAACCTGACGTCGCAAGAAGAGCGTTTTGCGTGGCTGTAACGATCTTTGCGCATTTTACAGCATCTGGATTGTATACTCTATATTCTCCTGGCTGTCTTGCCTCGCCGGGCTGCTTCAATTAATTCCCTACCTACCAACCGACAATCCCTTGAATCTGCGCACCCCACGATCCAAAGCGAGGCGCAGCGAAATCCATGACGCCAGTGTTAGCGGGCAGCCTGGCATGACCTCCTGAACATTGGGCAACACTCCTCCTCCTTGCGACGCGAACTCGAGCCCGACACGTCCTCCCTCCCTACCATTCCGCGACGACCTAAAGCTTCAAATGAAGCCCCTGAACCCCTCTCGATAAACATCCTACCTCCCGACTGCCTCGTGTCCGGGTTACGGCACCCACACTCTCGCAATGTTGGAAGGTCTCGTGGCGGGGCTTCTGAACCGCTTCCTGGGCATGTATGTCAAGAACTTCGACCCAACCCAGCTCAAAGTCGGTATCTGGGGCGGCGATGTCAAGCTTCGCGATCTCGAGCTCCGCCGTGAAGCTCTGGACCAGCTCAAGCTCCCAATCAACGTCATCGAAGGCCATCTTGGCCAGCTGACCCTGACCATCCCCTGGTCCAACCTCCGTGGCGCGCCCGTCAAGATCTTCATCGAGGATGTCTTCCTCCTCGCCTCGCCAAAGGAGGAGGCCGAATACAACGAGGAAGAGGAGGAGCGCCGGAAACAGCGGATAAAAATGGAAAAGCTCGACTCGGCCGAGCTTCTCAAGGAGAGGTCTCAGGAGGGTCTCAGCCAGGAGGAGCAGAAGCGTACGCAGAGCTTTACCGAGAGTCTTGTCACCAAGATCGTCGACAATCTGCAAGTCACCGTCAAGAATATCCACATCCGTTACGAAGATGCCATTTCTGCCCCCGGCCACCCCTTTGCCCTGGGCGTCACCCTCGAGGAGTTCAGCGCCGTCAGCACTGATGGAGAGTGGGAGCCGACTTTCATCCAAGACTCGACCAAGACCACACACAAGCTAGCCACGCTAGGCGCATTGGCCGTATACTGGAATACCGACACCAAGCTCATGGGGCCGGGGCGCGAAGTCGGTACACCGGGTGTGGAGCTGACGCCTCATGACGAGATGCTCCAGGGCTTCAGGTCCATGATCGTGAAGAGCGAGGGCGATGTTGGCAACCACCAGTTCATTCTGAGGCCTGTGTCTGGCCAAGCCAAGATTGAGCTCGATAAGACCGGGAATCCGCAGGTTCCCAAGTTTAAAGCCAACCTCTTGTTCGACGAGATTGGCCTGGTCCTCGACGATCAACAATACCGAGACGCCCTCATGATGGTGGACCTGTTTCACTACTTCATCCGGCACCAAGAATACAAAAAATATCAGCCCAAAGGTGTCACGCCGAAGGAGGACCCCCGCGCATGGCTGCAGTTTGCTGGCAATGCCATCCTCAACAAGATCCACGAAAGAAACAGGCGATGGTCATGGGACTACTTCCGAGAACGCCGCGACGACCGGAAACGGTACATTGTGTTGTTCAAGAAAAAGAAGCAGAACCAGCAGCTGTCTCCCGAGGAGAATGATGACCTGAATAAGCTGGAGTGGAAACTTGACTATGAAGACCTCCGGTTCTGGCGGTCATTGGCACGCAGCCAGCTTAAGAAGGAGAACGCCGAGGCCCTCAAAAACCGCCCACCTGCTCAACCACAACAACAGCAAGGCTGGCTAGCCTGGGCGTGGGGCTCCAAGCCACAGCCCCAGGAAAAGCAGGACGACACCGAGAATATCCAGATCACCGAGGAGCAGCGCAAGGAGCTTTACGATGCCATTGACTGGGATGAGAAGACTGCTCTCGCTGTAGAAGTTGACGTCCCTAGAGAAACCGTCAAGATGCAGATCGAAGCCTCCCTGAGCACAGGCAGCTTCACCTTGAAGCAGAATCCCCACGACGACATGAAGGACTTGATAAGCCTCCACTTTGATATGTTCAGAGCCAAAGGGCTTAAGCGACCCGATTCGTTCTTGGCCGACATAAGCTTGGGTGGTCTACGTGTCAACGATGGTACAACGCCTAAGAGCTTGTACAAGGAGATTGTCCGAGTCAAGGATGCCCCAACCAAGGCACAAAAGCGCCTGTCCATTGCCGACCTGGAGAACAGCAGTGACGAGGCCTTTTTCCATTTCCAACTTGAACAGAACCCGTTGGATGGACAGGGGGACATTGGGTTGACCGCCAAGCTGAAGCCTTTGGAGATTGTATGGAACCCCAATGTCGTGGTTGGCGTAGTCGACTTCTTCAGACCCCCCGAGCGGCACATGGAGTCCATCAACGCGCTCATGGAGACAGCCGGCGCCACTGTCGAGGGCCTACGCGAGCAGACGAGGGCTGGCCTCGAGTTTGCGCTCGAAGAGCACAAGACCGTTTTTGCTAAGCTCGATCTGCAAGCTCCTCTCATCATCATTCCTGAGAGCATCACCAGCAAGATTTCTACCTGTCTCATCCTTGACGCTGGTCACATCAGTGTCAACAGCGAGCTTGTCGACAACGATACGATGAAGGAGGTCCAATCCAAACAGAACCAAACTTACACAGACGCGGACTTGAAGATATTGGAGTCCCTTATGTACGACCGGTTCATTGTCAAGCTCACGTCAACGCAAGTCCTGATTGGGCCTTCGATCGAAGAGACCAAAAAACAGCTGGCGGAGAAGGACGACAAACTCATGCTGCACGTCGTTGACAAGATCAACGTTGACTTTGTTGTTGAGATGTCCATCTTGCCAAAGGCCCCAAACCTGACAAAGCTGAGAGTGTCTGGCCATCTGCCTGTTCTCCATGCCAGTGTTTCTGATGCAAAGTACAAAAGTCTTATGCGGATCATCGACGTGGCTATTCCTAAGCTCGGCGCCGACCAGAGTCCACCTCCCAGGAGCCGTCCACCGAGCCGGCCCAGGCTTTCAAGCAGAGCCTCCAGTCGTTCGCAAAGGAAGCGAGACCGGCGGCCCTCTACCAGCCTGTTGCCCTTCACCACTCAACAGCAAGCGATCATACTTAACGACGATGATCTCGACGATGGCGAGGACAAGTTTGTGGACGCTAAGGACGGCTCAGCGAACGAACAGTTAAAGATGCAGCAGCGAAGCTTTGAGTTCAAGTTTGCAGTCGACAAACTCAAAGGATCCTTGTACCGCAGTGACCCAGACAGAAAGCGGCCGGACCAGCTCCTCGTTGAGTTGGTTGCCGAGGACTTTGACTTTGAGTTTTACTTGCGTCCGTACGACATGGCAGCTGAAGTTTCGCTGGGGTCTGTGACTGTGGACGACTTTGTCGATAACCCGCCAGCCGAGTTCAAGTCGATTGTGTCGTCGGGCGACGTCAATGATCGGCAAGAGCAGAGAGATCTTGTCCGTGTGAAGTTCGTCAAAGTTAAGAAGGAATCTCCCGAGTTCATGCCTGTTTACGAGGGCGTAGAGACCAACGTCGATGTCGCCATTTCCACCATCAACCTTGTCGTTACACGCAAGACCCTGCTCACCTTGCTGGACTTTATCCTCATCACGTTCACCAACAACGAGAACAACAACACTCCTTCTGAAAAGGCAATAACCGATAATGGATCCGAGACTAATGTAGACGTTGAGCCTCCCTCCCCAGTCGAGCAACAAAACGATGCTGGTGCAATCCGGGTGAAGGTGGATCTTAAGACCATCCGGTTGATCCTCAATAACGACGGCATTCGCCTCGCTACCCTGTCCTTTAATCACGCCGACGTTGGTGTTTTCCTCCTCGGGAAAACGGTGCGCGTCTCTACCAAGCTCGGCAACCTGAACCTGGTTGACGATGTGAATCTCGGCGTCTCAGAAGCCTCCAGCCTCCGCCAACTTGTCACTATCCAGGGAAACGAACTCGCCGACTTCCGATACGAGACATTCGACCCGGCTAGACAAGACCTGTATCCTGGTTATGACTCTTCCATCTTTCTGCGCGCTGGCTCAATCAAGGTCAACTTTATCGAAGAGCCATTCCGCAAGATTATCGAGTTCCTTGTCAAGTTCGGAAAGATGCAAGCCATCTACAACGCTGCGCGACAAGCCGCCGCCAACCAAGCCAACCAACTACAGCAGAGTCAGAGTCGCATCAAGTTTGACGTGGTGATCAAGACCCCCATTGTTGTCTTCCCCCGAGACGTTGTCCCTAACCAGCCAAAACGCGATGTCATCACAGCATACCTTGGAGAGATCTACGCACAGAACAAGTTTGCTCCACTGGATGACTCGGAGAGCTCGGAAATTGCCATGAAACTATCCGCTGGCATCCGTAACATCAGGCTTACATCCAACTTCCACTACACTGATGATCGTGAGGAAGAGTTGGAGCTGATTGACCATGTTGACCTTGGCTTTAACATCACCTACGCCGAGCACAAGGACGGCGTCAAGCGGCCAGATCTGGAGATTGAAGGAAGCATGACGGATTTCAACCTGCGAATCACACCTTATCAGCTCAGTTCTCTTCTCTCCATCTCGCAATCCGTCCCGGCCGCCTTCTCCGGAGATCCAGACCAAGGAGCTGCAGAGGCTGAGCGCGACGTCGACGACGAAACGCTTGACCGTGCTAGGACAGTGTCTGGCTTTGGAGACGACAGTAAGAATGAGCAGCTCATTGACATGAGTCCCGAACTTGGCAGTCGTGGCGAATCCTGGACGAAACTTGACCTGATCTTCAAAGTGCACACTATTGGCTTGGAGTTGATCAACGCCTCAGAGGACTCTCCCGTCGGAGACCTCGAGACCGCCAGCTTATCTCGCTTCAGTCTCGACTCTAGCCAGCTGAAGACACGCATGGATTCCAATGGCAGCCTCGAGGCTGAGTTTGTCATTCAGTCTTTCACGATATATGACACACGCCACCGCGAGACCAATAAATTCCGCCGCATCATGACGAGCAGCAACAAGAGTGTGCAGCAGTTCATGGCCAGCATCACCATGTCTGGCGGAAAGGACAGGAGTCTCATTGCAGTTGTGGCCATCGACAGCCCCCGTGTCATCTTCGCACTTGACTACCTCTTCGCCATCCAGAACTTTGTCATGGCGGGCTTGCAAACGAATGATGCCAACATTTCTGACGAAAGTCAATTATTGGAGAGTGAGGAGACGAGCGACGCGGACTCGATGCAGGTTACTTTCGGGGGGAGGTCTGGGCGCAGCAGCCGAGACGCCCAAGGCAGGGACTCAGACTTGTCGCCCAAAAAAGAAGAGTCGAAGATGAGCATTGCCTACCGAGTCAACATTGTTGATGCCCAGGTCATCCTGATTGCGAACCCGCTCAGCAGCAGCTCGGAAGCCATTGTGTTGGGAACCAAGCAGGTTCTCCTTTCACAGCAGCATGCATTTACCTTCCAGGTTTCCCAATGTGGCATGTTCCTTTGTCGTATGGATCGTTTTGACGACACACGCCTGAGGATCCTCGACGACTTCTCCGTTTTGGTGTCCATGGACAGCTCGAATCCGTCAACGACCAGCATACATCTTGACGTCGAACCGCTCATTCTTCGGCTGTCTCTGCGGGACATCCTCCTCGTCATGCAGACCATCAGCAAAGCGTCAGAACTATCGGGTGGCGAGCCGAAAGAACCCAAGAGTAAGGCCTCGGATCAAAAGGCAAAGCAGCTGAAGGCATCCGGACTGAAGCAAAGGTCGGCCAGCGGCAAAGGAGCCTCGACGATGGCTGGGAGGACGAGGGCTGCAAGCAAGAGTGTCGTACCCACTGCCGGTAGATCGGTAAAAGGAGGACCGCCACAAGTGCATGATGTGCACAAACCTCCCCAGCGATATGAGGAGCTCACAGCGTCGGTTGATGGCATCCGCGTTGTGCTGATCGGCGACCTCCACGAACTCCCAATCCTTGACTTGAGCATCAAGAACTTCACCACTACGGCCCAGAATTGGTCGTCCAATCTCAAGGCCGAAGTGGCTATTGAGATGTACACGAACATCTACAACTTTGCCAAGTCTGCTTGGGAGCCCCTTATCGAGCCGTGGCAAGTCGGGTTTGGTGTGGCCCGCGAACAAGTGACCGGGCTTATGTCGATTGATGTGTCATCTAAGCGCACATTTGACGTGACCATTACGACTGCCACCATTGCCTTGGCGTCCAAGTCGTTTGCATTCCTCACCCAAGACCAAGATGTCCTCAGCAAACCTCGCGGCGTCGAAGCACCATATCGCATTCGCAACTACACAGGCTTCGAGGTTGTCGTTCATGCCAAGAGACAAAGTACGGATGAGAACACATCTCTCCATCTCGAGGACGGCCAAGAAGTTCCTTGGAGCTTCGAGGATTGGGAGAAGATGCGAGAGAACTTGCTTGCCGAGACGGGAAGCGCAAGCAACGTGACGGTTCAGCTCGAAGGCAGTGGGTTTGACCCGGTGAAGAATATCCGACTCAACCGGGAGGGCGAATTCCTCTTCGCACTCCGGCCAAAGGCCGACCAGGTCCTGCACAAGCTCATGGTAGAGATCAAACTCGGCACCGACAACGTCAAGTATGTCACGCTGCGCAGCCCGCTTACGGTGGAAAACGACACCGACATTCCCATCGAGCTAGGCGTATATGACGCCCACGAGGGCCACCTGCTCAAGATCGAGAAGATTGCGCCTGGCGAGAGCCGACCTGCTCCTGTCGGAGCCGTGTACCTGAAGTCGTTGCTTGTACGCCCCGATCCTGGGTTCGGGTACGGGTGGAGCAATGACACTCTGTGGTGGCGAGACTTGCTGAAGAGGCCGACGAAGACTATGGTGTGCAAAGGGGAGCACAGCGAACCATTCTACTTTCAGATGTCGGCCCGTTTCGACCGAGCCAACCCCATGACCAAGTGAGTTGTGTTGTCACCCCAACTTCTTTTAATATTGGCCACAGTAGCTGACATCAAATAGGAACTATCCTTACATGCGATTAAAGCTGTCTGCTCCGGTTACGCTGGAAAACCTGCTGCCGTTCGACTTCAAGTACAGGATATACGACAAAAACACCAAGAAAGACTGGTCCAACTTCCTGCGCAAGGGTGGAGTGAGCCCAGTCCACGTCGTTGAACTCTCCCACCTTTTACTTCTCAGCGTCGACATGCAAGATACTGTCTTCAAGCCCAGCGAATTTGCCATCATAAACTCTGGTTCCTCGGACGACTTTAAAAAGGAGGCAAACCTGGTCTGCAAAGACGATGCCGGTCTCACCTTGAACCTCAAGCTGCACTACTTCCGTATCCCCGACAGTGGCGGCGCGTTCAAGGTCACCGTCTACTGCCCTTACGTCATCTTGAACAAGACAGGGCTGGACCTTGGTATCCGCTCCAAGGGGTTCATGCAGCAAGCCAAGGCAGCCGCAGGCCAGTCTCTCGTGGATGTGTCAGAGGGAGAGGGCCGCAAAACCCTGCCGCTCATGTTCTCGTTCAACAACAGCGACCAGAAGAACCGTGCCCTGCTCAAGGTCGGCGACTCGGAATGGAGTAAGCCGCAGAGTTTCGACGCCATTGGAAGCACTGCCGAGGTTGTGCTCAACTCGCCAAGCCGTAACGCAGAAGTCCATGTTGGCATCACGGTCGACTCGGGCCAGGGCAAGTACAAGATGATCAAGACAGTGACGCTGGCGCCCAGATACGTCCTCCACAACAAGCTCGGCGAGGATATCAATATCCGCGAGCCCAGTTCGTCGGGACTGTTGTCACTGAAGAGCGGTTCCCTCCGGCCCTTGCACTTCCTGCAACGGGGTGGTACCAAGCAGCTTTGCCTCTGTTATCCTGGTCTTGACAACCAGTGGACAGCGCCTTTCAACATCTCGGACTTGGGCATCACACACATCAAGGTTGCCAAGTCTGGCCAGCGCCAGAAGCTCATTCGTGTCGAGATTCTGATGGAGGACTCGACCATCTTCCTCAATCTGAGCATGGAGAGCAAGAATTGGCCGTTCTCGATGCGCAACGAAAGCGACACCGAGTTCACATTTTACCAAGCTAATCCCAACATCGACGAAGATGGCACTGAGGATCGGTCTGGCTGGAGACCCGTACGATATCGCCTACCGCCCCGAAGCATCATGCCATATGCCTGGGACTTCCCGGCGGCGAAGCACAAGGACATGTGTATCGCCGCATACGGCAAGGAGCGACATGTGAAGCTCGCGGAAATCGGAAACTTGATGCCCATGAAGTTTATCGGCACGAATGGGCAGTCAAAGATCATTGATATCAACGTCACCGCCGACGGCCCGACGCAGACGCTGATTCTCTCCAACTTTAAGCAGTCAAAGAGTCTCTATCGCCAGCGGTCCAATGCTGGTTCGACAACCGGCCGAGAAACATTTGAAGCCAAAGAACTTGACACAGGCACCACGTTCCAGGCGCAGCTGAAGCTGTCCGGCATCGGCATCTCGCTCATCAACTCGCAGCAGAAGGAGTTGGCCTACCTCACTTTCCGAGATGTCCAGCTTCGGTATAGCGACTCGCCATTATACCAAACCGTGAGCCTCGCTGTCAAGTGGATTCAGATCGACAACCAGCTGTATGGTGGCATATTCCCCATGATCCTGTACCCTAGCGTGGTCCCCAAGCGGGCACAAGAGATTGACGCTCACCCGTCCTTCCATGCCATGGTCACCAGGGTCAAGGACGACTCGTATGGCGTTGAGTATATCAAGTACGCTACCGTTCTCCTGCAGGAAATGACAGTTGAGCTGGACGAAGACTTTATCTATGCCGTGCTGGATTTCTCCAAGGTCCCCGGCGCGTCTTGGTCGACAACAGATGAAGAGGACAAGCTCTGCGACGACAACATCGACATCCCCGAACCGAAGCAGCAGCAAGCTGGCAGGGACATCTACTTTGAGATGTTGAACATCCAGCCCATGCAGTTGGACCTCTCGTTTGTCCGGACAGAGCGGGTCAATGTTGAAGACAAGACGTCGTCGCGCAACCCCGTCATGTTCTTCTTCAACGTCATGACCATGGCCATTGGCAACGTCAATGACGCGCCAGTCCGCTTCAACGCCTTGATGCTCGAGAATGTGCGCGTCTCGATCCCGGTGCTGATTCAGAACATCTCGAATCATTACAGTCAAGAGGCGCTTTACCAGATCCACAAGATCCTGGGGAGCGCCGACTTCTTGGGCAACCCTGTCGGTCTGTTCAACAACATCAGCTCTGGCTTTGCCGACATCTTCTACGAACCATACCAGGGCCTCATCATGTCCGACAAGCCCGAAGACTTTGGCATCGGACTCGCCCGCGGAGCTGGGTCCTTCTTCAAAAAGTCCGTGTATGGGTTCACCGACTCGTTCTCCAAGGTCACTGGCAGTTTTGCCAAGGGTCTCGCAGCTGCTACGATGGACAAGCAGTTCCAAGACCGTCGGCGAATCACGCGGGCTCGGAATCGACCCAAGCACGCCATCTACGGAGTGACGGCAGGTGCTAACAGCCTGTTCACTTCTCTTGCGTCTGGCGTTGGTGGCCTGGCAAGGAAGCCACTCGAGGGCGCTGAGGAAGAGGGAGCCCTCGGTTTCTTCAAGGGCCTCGGGAAGGGCATGGTTGGCCTCGCCACCAAGCCGGCCATTGGTGTGCTTGACTTTGCGTCCAACGTCAGCGAGGGCGTCCGCAACACGACCACCGTCTTTGACGGCTCCGAGCTCGACCGTGTGCGTCTTCCCCGATACGTACCTTCGGATGGTATCGTGCGGCCGTACAGTCAGCGGGAAGCCCTCGGCCAGTCGTGGCTCAAGCAGGTCGACAACGGCAAGTACTTTGATGAGCAGTATATTGCCCACCTGGAGCTGCCGGCCGAGGATATGGTGGTCATGGTGACGTTTGCGCGCATCTTGTTGATCCGCACGCGTCGCCTGCAGACCGAGTGGGATGTACCGCTCAAGGATATCCAGACCATTGCCAAGGAGAGGACAGGGTTGAGTTTGACGCTGAGAGGGGGAACAAACGGGCCGTTTATTCCCATTGGCGAGGAGAGCGGGAGGACTTTTATTTATAAGATGGTTGCGGTGGCGGTGGAAGAGTTTAATCGCCGGTTCAGGGGGTTGGAGTAAACCCAAAGAATAGAGGGCGGATGGGGCATGACAGCGAAGGGTCAAGACTGGAGAAAAAGACTTGTCTAATGGAATGAAGTATACGTACGATACAATTACCTGTTACTTTACCTAGTTTAGCGCCTTGCCAACTCCCTGCTTTGTATCTGCTGCTTTTGTTCAAGTCTGCCGTGGTTCAGGCGCTCGTCGTGATATGGTCCAGACTCTTCCACAATCTACAAAAGCTGGTGGCATAATTTCGGCCAACAGCCAACAGTTTTAAAATGGAATTCAAGTTCTATAATAGGGTGCTGAGGTTGCCAAGTTTCAACCCTCGGCGCTTAAGCAACCCCATCCAGAATCGGCAGCCAATCGTCACCTCCCGGAGCTGATTCCACAAATAGCTCACGCCACCACTCATAGCACCCAACCCCAGAATTCTCCAAATTCGAGGCCGCTGCCCCAGATCTGACGGCCGCTGGATCTTGAACCGGCCGCATTATTATTACCTATCAGATTGGCTGCGGCCGGCCGCGAAACATGATCCCGAGAGTAAACATGAAGGTAAAGGAGGGAGTAATAGGGGATGACACTGGCTGACTTTGTTCCATGATGAAAGTAAGGAACGGTGTAGTATTAAAGATGCCATTCCAGTGGAATATAGTTATACATAAGAAATAACAACTGACTGTGAAACCTAGTGTAGTTCAAGCTTCCACTGCTAGGGCTGTTGTCGTTGCCGCTTTCGTGCATATGGCTGCCGGCGGGCTGCCTCGACCAAGCAAGCCCCCACGCCCACCCCTCCCTCCCTCCCTTGACCTTCGCTCCGTCTGGCTTTGGCCGGCCGCATCGCATCGTATCGCATACTTCTGATCCCCGAGAAGCTTCAATTGGAATCCATTTCTCTCTTCTTTATTTTGTCCAGATTTCTTCTCTTCTTCCAGTATCTGGTATCCAATCATCCACCCCTGACAATAGGAGTCGTGTTTACCGTCGTCAAGGTAAACAAACCCCGCAACAATGATGCGCACCCTCACCACCGCCGACATTGCATTTCTGTTGTGCACCTCCCTCCAGCAACAACACAAGGTCGGCCCATCCTTCCGCCTCTCCCTGACCACCGACTACGGCCTCTGTCTCGACCTACGCGCCGACGGCTCCATCGGCGTCAGCTTGCAACCTCCCCGCCCGCCGCCGCTCGACCCAGATGATCTCACCCCCCGGACAGGGAGGGCCAAGTTCATCCCCCCGCCCTCGCCCCCGCCTCCGCCCCAGCCAGACCACTACTACCAGAACCCCGCCGGCGCAGGCAGTATCGACGCCATTCTGTTGAGCCCATCACCGGCGACAACCTCGACAACATTTTCTCTCTCGCCGCAGCCTCAACCGCCGCTCCCTAGTCTCGCCCCTCCTCCAAGAATATCAGCAGCACCCCCAGCAGCACGCACAACCCGCCGCCGATCCAGCAGACAAGGAGGAGGAGGAGGCTACAAATACCGCGTCCATCGCTCCTCCTCAGACTCAAACTCATATCCCACCACCACCACCACCTCCTCCTCCTCCTGCTATTACCTATGGTACATCCCCGGGTGGCCTGGGAACCCGGCCGTCGGGACGAAACACGTCCCCGAAAAAGACATCGAGATGCGGTACGCGAGCCGCCCGGAGTGGTTCGATGCGTTTCTCGACTGGACGGAGCGGGCTGAGCGCGCCGAGGTTAGAGATTTCTCCTCTGCTTCTCCTGCTTTCTCGTCGCCCGTGACGGGTGGGAGGTTGAAGAGTCCGTTTGTCGACGAAGGGGAGGGTATGTTGTGGATGGTCGAAGGGTTGCTGTTGGTGAGCTGGCTGGCGCTGCAGGCGGATGTGGCGGCCGTCGAGTATCAGCCTGTCGTCGGGGACGAGGTATGGACGATTGATAAGGGGAATGTGGACGGGGTGGTGCAGCGGTTTTTGAGTGCGATGAGATGAGTAACGTAAGTAAGATCTGTAGGTACTCATGTTCAGAAGTTTGTCTGGGCTACGTTTCTTGGGTCTTTGGGTTTTGTTTGTGTTGGGTTTGGCATGGCTTTTTTGTCTTCCTCTTTCGCTCCTTTTTTTTTTTTTGGTTTTTTTTTGTCACAGTCACAGTCATGGTCACGGTCACGGTCACGGTCACGGTCACAATGGCGTTTTGCTCTGCTTCTTGGAGAGAGAGGAATATTTTGCTCAGATTTGACCTTTGTATTCGGCAATAGCAAAGTTGGCGATCACGTACGAGCAAAGACTGACTTCACGTTACAAAGGTATCGCCGAGGAATAAAAAGTTCTTGAAAGCTCTGGATACATGAAAAAGATGTTGATGGGTATGAAAAAAAGCTGTACATTATAGACAACGCTGTGCTCATCATAAGAACAGTTTAAAATGATGCAGTTATATGTTTGTTGAAGAAAGTTCCGAACCCCCCCTCCTCCCAATGTCCCAGTGGACAGACGGTGGTCGATTCGTGCCGTAGCTCTTTTCCCCCTGTGTCAAGGCCTGGCTTTGGTCCCCCTCTCTCCCCCTTTGTTCCTCCTTCGTGGTCGAAATGGTCTTGACGCTCAAGTTGGATATTAGTCGGCAACCGGTCCTCGCATCCCATCCGGCCCCAACAGGAGCCGATCACTAGTCATGATGCCTGCCCAAGTGCCAGCCCCTTTATAGCTTGTAGTGTCCGAGGTTGCCATTCCACCCCAGCATCTTGTCGGACACTGCGTTCTACCTGTCCGTCGTGGCCAGGTAGACGAGGATGATGGGCCACCCAGTTGATAATATGAAGGAGGCTGTTATAGAGACGAAGCCGACGTCCTTTTCGCCGTACGGACCGGCCCAGCGCGTCATGAGCTTGACGGCGGTGAAGATCATGCCGATTCCGTAGATGGAGCACAGCCAGACGATGCCGAGGATGATTTGTGAGGTTCGATCCTGAGGCGCGAGCTTGGCCCCCGATGTGTCCACCGGCGGCATAGACAGATTTGCACCCATATTGATGATGATATGATGGCTCGTGAGTGTTGTCGAACTCGGATCGACTGTGGGATGACGTGATGGGATGGGGATGGTGGGATTCGACCAGCGACCAGACAGAGAGAAAAAGAAAGGCAAAAAAAGAGTGGCGGTGATTATCGAATTATTAAACTTTGCGACCAGCGACTGGCGATCTCTTCTTGGCCTGCAATGAGTGAACCCCCAAACAAACAAAGTGGTCAAAGGAAAAAAGGAGAGTAGGGAAAAAGAGCAGAATGGCCCATGACAGGAAATTGGGAGAGGAAACGGGAACACCTCCACTCTTGAATCATCCGAGTTAAGGATTGTGTTAAAAAAAAATGGAGGGTAGGTAGACATTTTTCTTTGCAGGGCCATGGCGGATCACGGATCTTGTCTGAGGACCGGAGCGACGTCGATCTTACACGAGTCGGGGCGCTGCAATTGGCTCCCACAAAAGCTTGTCTCAGATGTCTTTGACTTGGACTGCTGCAGAACCCCAGACTTGAGACGGTGGACGGCTGGGACACGCTGACTTCCCGTTTTGGGGGAGGCTTTGGTGGGGCTTGGCACCTGGGTTTCGCAGGGGGTCAAGCGAAATCTGAGACCCCCTAAAGAGTCTCCCCCCAAAACCCCTCCCCCCCTCTCAGTTCCCCCCCAGCAAAGAGGCCGAACCGAGCAGAACGAAACATGCCACACCACGCCAGAATAAGGTTGGGTCGTTCGTTGATCTCTTTGCAGATGGGAGAATGGCCAGTTGAGGGTTTTGGGTGTATTCGACTTTATGCTTCTTTTCCATCCATCGTTACCTTGCCCATGGAATGGGAATTGGAGAGTAGCCCCCTCGGCTGCCATCCGATCAGGGGTTGTCGCATCAATGACACGACGACCAGAAGAATAAAATAAAAACACACCACCAAGACAAGAGACATGTCTTCTTGTATGTGTTGCTTTTCTTCTTCCGACATATTGGCCAAGCTAATTAATTGCATTTCTTACCCAAAGCGCGAAAATGGGACCAGTACTTGGGCAGATTGGCCGTCCATCGGGTCATCTGAACTTCCAAAGGGGAAAATGTCTGGTGGTTGTGACGTGTTTCTTCTTCAATCGTTGGCCCCAAACTCCGCGGCCAGGGCGTCAGCATCAATTACAACCAGCCACTCCTAAAAGGGATATACGCGCAAAACAAGCGCTTGCTTGGCGCTTGCTTGGCGCTTGCTTGATTTCACATAAAGGTACGGAATATTTGACGCCATGCAACCCGTTGGATATCTTCCAATGGTCCAAGACGCCTGCCGGGGATTGCCCATTGGTCGCACTCAGGGCATTTTCAGCGCTACGGGAGGAACTAATTCTAATAAAAAGAGACCAAGCATTTAATTATTGAATTTCAAACCGGCAACGCGGGTTAGGGTTGGTTACGTGTCGAGACACTCACAACCATTACTGCGGTTAGAGAGTGCCTGATACACCACTGATCGCAGTGTGGATTATAATCTTATGTAGGCTCACGGAAAACCTCTCTTTATTGTAGTGCTTGGTCAATGCCGCCTGCACATCCCCCTACCGCCTGATGACTTCGTTAGGAACAATACGTGGACCTCTCATTTTCTTACCAGTATTAATATTATGATTGATTTGTTTGTTCGTTTGTCTACTAGCCTCATCCTCGTCCCACGAACTCTTTATTATAGCCCACGATATTCAGGCAGGCGCAGCTCCCGCAGGCTCCTTCTCTGGCTTTTGCCCAAAGACAACTCTCTGGCGGAAGAAGCCGTGCACGTTCCTGTCCCGAATGTGTCTGCGCAGATGGGCAATATACACATGGATTTCTTTAGTCGACCACCCCATGACCTCACCCCACATAAACAAGACGTAGCCTGTGGTGAGTAAGTCACAAGTACACCACCATCTTCTCGCCCAAATTGCTCACCTTCGATGTCCTGCTCCAGCGCCATCTGGCTGTACATGCCCATCTCTTTGAGCTTCCTGTCCTGTGGCCACGGCGTGAGAGGGCACTGTGATGATCGCAGTCGAGATAAGCCAGTCACTAGACTACCACCTCCGATCCCTCACAACCATCCCGGATCAAATCATCACTCACCTTGAAATCCCATACCGTCACATTCACGAACCCGGCCTCGTCAAACGCCTTCTTCTGAGTCCCGTCCTCGAGCACCTTGAACGACCGCCCAAACTTCTCCCCGCCCGCCTGGAACACCTTGCCCCACTGCGTCATGGGCGAGCCGGGCTTGATGGACCCGTCGTCCGAGTCCATGACGGCGCTCGCCTCGAAGCTCTCGACCCACCCGCCCGGCTTGCACACCCGGTACGCCTGCCGCAGCAAGCCCGTCCAGTCCACCACCGACCCGAACAGGTACCGCATGTGCACGTAATCAAAGTCGTTGGGCCGGTATGTCCAGCCGAGTGTCATGTCTTCGATCTCGAACCGCAGGTTGGGGGGGACCCATGTCGGCTGGATGGGGGATAAGTCTGTGCCGACCACTTCGACGTTGGGGTGTTGGTCTGCAAAGTCTCTGAAGGTCGTTGTTAGTATGCTTCTTTGTGGGAGTATTATTTACAGTTTTCTTTTAACCGAGATGGCGTGTTTACATTGCCCAGAGGCCTGTTCCTGTTCCAATATCGATCACTTTCTGCGCATTGATTAGTACGAGTTCGAGGTCCAACAGAATCGTGACAGGGGTTGATATCAAGGCATACTTGAATTTTCTCAGTCTTGAGAGGTGCACGAAAGAGCTTTCCGTCAAGCACAAGTGTCGGAAGATGGTGGCTGTTTAGTCAGTAAGATTGACAAAAATTCAGACACAAGGTTAATTAGACATAGGGTAGTAGAGCTCACTTAATGTCCATAGACTCGTTCTGCTTCTCGTCGTTCGGAGTCTTTGGATAGTTAGTCATGACCAATCCCAGAATCAAAGATATAGACACACCAATACTGAGCATCCGTGACCTTGTCGCTGTGAAAGGTTCGGCCATGGATGGTCCGATACTCCAAGATACTAGACGACAGAGACGCCGTAGAGCTGAGAACATCATCGCCGAGGCTGGAGTCGTTGTCATCGTCGTCGGTAGGTGGAAGTCCCTAAGTAAGCACGGTGAGAAAGATCCGAATATTTCGAGAGATGAGGGTGATATACTTGCTGCGCCCATGGCCCGGATATCAAAGTATTGGTTAATTAATAATCTATATGGTGATATGAAGTTAAGAATGGCCTCGGGAATCGAGGTTCGAATAATGTGTGGAAGACGCCCGCTGCGGACACGGAAGAAGAGAGAGTTCAATGTGACCAAGGTTAACTTTGTCGGCGGGGATCAAGATCGGAAATAAATCCACCCACCCACTCATGTAACCGCAGTGTCACACCCGATGACGAGGAACATGTAAAGAAGCGGTAAAGAAGCATGGAAAGGACAGATGACCCCTCACATCGACAAAACTGTACATTTGTCGCTGCCAACGTTCAAAAATCGTTGATCCCTTTTTTACAGGTCGTATGCTTCAATCACACTGCGCTTAAGTCAGCACGTGCAGTTTCCCTTTGTCCCATATTTCTGCAAATCCCCCAAAGCACATGTAGCTCCGGTGAGTCCGGCCAGGACATTGGGCGCGGTGACCCCCATCCTCTTCGGTTCGTCGCACAGCTTGCAGGATGGGATGCGGGGGGAAACCCAAACAGAATAGGACAAAGGTGACAGCTCAGTTATGTTACAGCGGATGGGCGGATATGAGGGACAAAGGACCCCCTCCCCCCCACACCCGAGTCCGAGTGAAAACATGCGTTAGCTTATATTAATTATTCGGTGGTTGGAAATCATAATGAGGAAGCGTCTCTGATTGATTTGTGGTTGGTGTTTTTTTAATTATAATTATATAACTATCTAAAATTATATATATCTTAAAAGACTGTCCTTGAGGACTGGACAAAGTCGTGACTTCGTATAAAAATCATGAAATCCAGGCTGACCACCACGTCGAATGCACCTCCTGGCAAGGGATGACATGGAAAAGCGGTTAACAAACAGCCCGTTTTAGGGCCGGAAGCCTGCCGCGCTGCATGTTGAATGCATGCTAATGATGCAGCCGGACGCGGGACCAACCTAGCGCCGGATGTTTCCCTCTCTGCATGACCTTGAGGGGGGGTTGGGGGGTTGGGGTTGATGGTTGTTTACTGGTGACGGCCTGATTGTTGAAGTCAATGTTCTCCACTCCTTAGTTTTTCATGTTCTATTTCACATCTAACAGACAACGTCTACGGATGGAGCCGAGCAAGCTCCTTCCTCTCGCAAGAGGATCTTGCTTTGGGCAACTCTTGCAAAGCTTTCCGCTCAGATTGTTTGACCCGTTGTACCTCTCTCAACAAACAACAAACCCCAGGCTGCCGCAAGGTAACATTGGCTGCGAAATACGTTCCGAACGCTTGCAAGGATAGAGTTCATGGTTACTCACCTATGCAGTTCTCACTATAACATTTGGCCTCTTGGCCCAGTTCAACAAACGCACAAAAGGATTCACAAACTAGGCGGCACTGTTGTGGAATGAGCATTATTTTATACTGATTTTAAGATATGGCCGGGGAAGACAATAGCTTTGCACATTTTCTTCACTGGCACCTCGAGAGGCATCATCCGGACTTCTCGTCGGCTGCCCGCTTGCAACAGAGTCACTTTTATATCTTTTAAAAATCAAGGTAGGTTGTCATTGTGAACAGGATATTTGTAAATAGCACGTAATGTGCCTTATTTTCACCATCTCCCGGGACGCATTTTTCACTTTTTGTTTGAATCAAAATTAAGAACTTCAGCCAACCTGTGCAGTTTCCGGTTCCGTGTCGTATATCACAGTTAGGGGTTCATATTTGTCACCAGCGTTGAATTGCAATATAAGCGCCATTGCCCAGTTTCTGGATGGATCGAAACTCGGAGTTGTTGAAAAGAAATTTGCGAAAAAGACAGGCTGATAATGGGCTTGCGGTAAATTGTTCCCCTGGGGAAGGAGAAACTTGACGATGAGGAGTTGGGGGGGATATTGGAAGATTGAGTAATCGACTACCAGATTGCATGGTGGGATATAACGAAGGCCTGAAAAGAAGATAATTACCACGGCGGCGTTAGTGACAAGAGTTCGCGATTATGTTTGAGGAGATTGAAGAACCCTAGACCGGCGCGAGGGTTTTGGTTCACCCTTCCAATATAATGTCTTTGGCCCTTGACCAAATTCCTCCTTGGGCACCCGACTCCATCCCATGCAATTCTTCACAGCCAAAGTTTCGGTCAATTTTCCAGCCAGCATCTCAGTCAGTCTGGCAGCCATCCGTGATGGAAGCGACTCTCTAGATAATATCTCCCACACTCATTTTTCACAACCTGACGCCTGGGTCCTGCCTCTATTGGTTTGCTCCCCCGAGTCTCTTTTCACCACTGAGATAATAATTAATGGCTGAAATATTTATTTCACCACTTTACTTTTTTGGCACAGAGAAATGACGTAGTTGACGGATTAACGAGAGGTGCGGCGGCCGGGCATCAAACAGGAGAAGTCTCGGGTGTTGCATTGAGGGATGTAACCAGGCGGGGGCCGTTTGACATGAACGGCTCAACTGGGGCAATTATTTCCCAGGGGTTTCTGCCAGCGGCTAGTCAGGTGGCTGCATGATCGCTTTCAGACTCGCGCAGGCTATGATCGGCATACTAAGACGTCAATGGGATAATAAACCACAGACCGCCTGAATACCAAGCGCGCAACGGCCACCAGCTTGTCGTCTCATCTCATCTTTCCCCGTCCCAAGCCGCCGTGGCAGTCTGATCTGCGGTCTATGCGAGATCCAGACCTCTGTGTGTTTTGACATGCAATCGCCAACCGAGTCCCGGTGTTGTTGAATGATGGTTCGTCTGAATTCGGGCGGATCGCTCAAGAGTGTGTCTTTATTAACCCATCTCAATTCCTGTTCTGGCTGTCTGCCTTTGTTCTTCTTCCCTTCTCATCCACACCAGAGCAAATTCCATTCTTTTCAGAGTTGATCTCATTTTCCAAGTTCCGTGAACTTTTATTCCATTCTCTTCTTTGCAGATAATTTCTCTTTACACCGCCAACCGGTCATTACCTTCCAAACTTTCAACATGTACACCAAGACTCTGCTCATCGCTCTTTTCGCGGCTGCGACCGCCTCGGCCGCTGTCATCGACACCCGCCAAGCCGCCGCCGCCGCTGCCGACTTTGGCAAATGCAACCCCTCGATTGACTTCCAGCTTGGACGCCCTGGCCGCAAGGCTGACGAGGGAACATTCCTGCCCGTCGACCCGTTGGTTGCCAAGGGCCAGCAGGTAATTACGAGGTCCATCTGTGTCACTGGTCAAGAATACCCTGACTAACCGCCAACTAGGATGCCCTGAACCCCAACATCATCACCAACCGCGTCTGCGATCAGCTCACCAACGTTTGCGGCGCCAACGCTGCCGCAAAGACGCAGTGCGAGGCCGCTAAGGCGCAGGTTGCGGCTCTGGGGACCAAGAACGCCGCCACTGCCGACGCATTCAACAAGGCTCTCGGCTTTTAAAGAATGAACTGAGAATGAGAATGGGCAAGGCGTAATCCATATCGGGTATTAGCCTGGAAAATGGATGGGAAGAGGCCGTTGGGTTATCTCAGGTACAAGTCAGCTGGTGTGCTGAGCCAGGGAATACGGCGACAGCTGGCAGCAACGGCCCCCCAAGAGAACGCCTGAGCGTCGAGATACAGCAGCAGCAGGGGGATCACGTGTTGGGATTTTGGCAATTTGTACCTTCCATGGAAATATTTGAGCCCAAATTGATGACGAAATCATGAAACCATCCACTCAAGGCCAGAAACGAAGAGCGAAAATGGGGAAGGAGCCAAGAACCCTTTGTGCTCTCTCGAGAAGGCACTGAACAGGGTTGAAATACTATTGAGGAGATGTGGCAGTTTCCTTGCTGCCCTTTGAGAACCGATCGTCGTAAAAATGAAGTTATATGACGATATCTTTTTTCCTGAAAGTAACAGGGACGAGATGCAATCCCCCAGAGTTGGGAGCTTGGACTTGCTTTGCTAGGGCTCACTTCAGGCCCCAACCTCTCAACAGATGAGTGGAGAAAGGAGGAGGGTGATGTCATTGGTCCAGCCCAGAGAAGCCAGATCAGGAACACGAAAGGAAGGAGCTGCTGAGTCTCGAGTGGGTGTGCGGACGTCGAATGGACGACAACCATCCCCCGGACCGCTGAGGAAACGCATGCGTCTCCTTGCTAACGGCAGTTGGAAATTATGAGAATGCTGTGTAGGTATTTTATTTTAGACTGAATATCCCATGCTGTGGCAGAATCTCGAAGGCTCGCGATATGCAGATCGTTTGCGCCTGCTTCAAGTCTCAGACCACGCCTGCCTTCCAACCACCAAAGTTGTCACACTCCACTCCAGAGCTTGCTGTTCTTTCCTCCGACTTTCAGTTGGCGACGTGCTTCCTTCCGCTTTCGCGGACATTCACATGCTCCACAGCTTCAGTTGCCTTTCATCTCAAGGAAGTCTACTGCTTTTGAGCAAACTTTGCAATCCATTCCCGACTTGCCCACTTCCATCACATCCTCTCCCCGTCGCCTGAAATACCCGCATCTCGTTCCATCTTTTGTCTTTCGCTGATTGTTCGCATTTAGTTTTGTTCCTTAGTTGCTGCCCTTGCCCATTCCACCATCAAGATGCGTAGCCCATTGATCCTCGCCGCCGGCATGGCCTTCGCGGCCATTGCTCAAGGCTTGAATGTTTTGATCACCGTAAATCCCACAGTCTCGCTACTGATAAGTCATCTGCTAACCAGACATGAGCTAGAATGATGACGGCTTTGGCACCGCCAACATCCGCGAGCTCTACAAGCAATTGACGGCCCATGGACACAACTGCTACATCGTCGCGTCTGCCACCTCTCAGGCTGGTGTGGGTGCTCGCCTCGAGTTCACAGACATCCCCAACCTGACCTCTGATGCCGAGTGGGGTATGATATTCATGTCCAAAGTCTTGCCTCAATCCTTGCTAACACTCTAGTCCAGCCATTGTCAAGGCTGGAGCGCCATCGCTTGGCACCGACCCCAACGACAGCCACATCTGGTATTACAATGGCACCCCAGCAGCCCAGGTGGTTGTCGCATTGGACTACATCCTTCCCAAGTTCGCCAAGCTCACCACCCCAGACCTCGTTCTTTCGGGTCCCAACGCTGGCTGGAACCTCGGCCAGTTCCCATACACGATCTCGGGTGCCATTGGCGCAAGCTACGTGGCTATTGAGCGCGATATCCCGGCCATTGCATTCTTCAGCGGCAACACTGTGCCCATCCCGTACTTCTGGGTGAACTCCACCACCAAAGCTGGCCTCCAAGACCCGGCTACAATCACCGCACGTCTCGCCTCTAGTCTTGTTCAGGCTGTCATTGACAAAGCCGACGGCTCTCGTATTCTCCCCAAGGGATATGGAATGTCTGTCAACTTGCCATACATCACGTCGTACACCAGCGAGCAATGCACCAACCCACCTTTCATTCTGACTCGCTTGTCCGACAACACTACCAATGACAAGCTCGAATTCAACGTCAAGGCTGGCATTTTCAACCGCACACGCAATGCCGCAGCGACGGGAAACCAGTGCTCGAGTGGCAACTGCAATTTCCCCGGAGAGAAGGACGTGCTGAGCTCGGGCTGCTTGAGTTCTGTGACAGTTTTCGCAGTGGATTATGATGCGGCATACAGAAGAGAGTGCTTCAACATCAGCGATGTGACTGCCATTGTACCCATCATCGTCCAAGTGAATGGGACTAAGCCGTTGGTTGGTGGCTTGGGACCCAATGCCTCTGTCAGTGGAAACGCAACGCTCCCCCCGCTCCCATCATCGGTCACACCGCCGCCAGGCATGCCGACAATCGCAAGTTTTGGAGTGAACACTCAGCCGCTCCTGAGCATCTTCGTCATTGGTCTTGGGGTTGCCGGGTTCTTGCTGTGAGAGGATGTTAGCACACAGGTATCACGGATTTTGGGGATTTTGGTGGCGATATGCGAGTATCATGATCATCGCCTTTTTGTTGCCTGAGGGGTATAAGAGATGGAGGAGATAATGCTGAGAAGCCAACTTTAATGTTGAATTTTGAGACTTGAGAAATATTAACACCGTGTCACTGTCATCAAATTTCTTGTCAACCTGTTCGTGTCCATTGCCTTGCTCGTATTGCCACTCAGCTTTGGGCTACGTGGTCGAAGATTCGTGTTTCTAGACTGTCACTTGACCGCATACCATTGGTGATGTCGTACGGACTAGTCGATCCCGTTGTTGGGTGAAAGGGGCTTATTGGTCTTTGTACGGAACTCCGCACCCAATGTGACATTTCCTCTGACAGGACGAGGAGTTAAGGTTTTAAAAAAGGACATGCATAATATGCCATCCCTTGTAGGCTGTAACATGGCGGCGCTGGATTGCCTGCCCTATGCCCGGGGTATGGCTGGGCCCTAGCTTATAATGTAATCATCCATTTTCGGCTGGTATTCTTAGCCATGCTGACAGATCGTCATCTTAGCTAAAGCAGCAAGCACAAGCAGCGTGCATCTGTCTGCCAGGCTCCAGCTTTCATTTCGGGCTTGTTTTCCTCTTTTGGGCAAAGCGATGCAGCGAACAACGGGTTGGCATCTGAAGCTTCAGCTCGGTTTTGCCCGGAAGCTCGAGGTATCCGGTCGCAGGATCATCTCGATGTTCACCTAATTAATTACTTAAAGGAATTTCCCGCGTGCACATGTGGAGGCCCCAACCAACCCGTTTTACGAACGGACGGACACTCGAAGAATTGAGAGTTGGCATATTCACCTGTTGCCGTGAATCACAGAGCCTTGATATAACTTCTACATCGGTTTTGGCGGCGTCGAGTCACTACTGTATTACTCTGTCAAGTCACTACTGTATTACTCTGTCGAGTCACTACTGTATTACTCTGTCGAGCCACTACTGTATTACTCTGTCGAGTAAAGTTTAGGTCCACGTACAAACGGTCAATGCGGCTGAAGTTGTGCCCTTGATTTTATTTGTAGAGTGCAGCCTTGTCTGCAAGTTGCTTGCTTGAAGCTCCGTAATCAGCATTCGAGATGGGAAGGTAGTGGTTCTAGTGCTTATTTTTTTTTGTTGATGCCTCACACCTGCATCGGGTGGTGCTGGGGCGAATACACTCCCATTATGGGGCCGAAATGGACTGTCGCCATCAGATTTTATTCCCGCTGGAGTAGAGTGGCTGTGGTGTTTCAACGCGGCAGGGCTGACGGGTCTTTCAATGGGGGCCGGATTGATGATGGATGGCATCGCCGAGAATCACATAAATTCCTGGCTGGAACATCCAGTTTTTCGCCGAGTTTTTGGACCACTTAGCACAACGATCACTCACTCACTCATTCACCCACCCACTGTCTCGGTATTCTTGTTCTTGTTCCTTTTTTATACGACCAACATTTTTTTTTTTTTTTTGCTTTCAGCTCTCCAAGGTGACTTACTCCTTACCTACTCCTCCTATTCACCTACTCGCCTTTCCGTCAGTCCGTCCACGATGGCGCCGAAGCACCCCGACGGCTTGATCGCCTTTGGCAAGAACGCCAACTGCACTCTCGACCTGTGTCCCGTGGAATGGAGCATCCTGGAGTACCGGCCATCGATCCCCGGGCAGGGCGCCGTCATCGGCCTGTTTGCACTGTCGATGCTCATCCACACCATCCAAGGCGTCAGGTGGAGGTCGTGGGATTTTATGATTTGCATGATCATTGGGTGCATTGACGAAATCCTTGGCTACATTGGGCGGGTCATGCTGAACTCGAATCCCTTCTCCTTTGCCGCGTTTGTTATTCAAATTGGTGGGCCTACTCAACTTTTCCCCGACGAGAGAAGAAAGATACCCAGTTACACACGAGGGCCTTTGCTGACTTTGTGGTCACAGTTTGCATCACCACTGCGCCTGTCTTCTTTTGCTCAGCTATTTATGTGCTACTGTCGAGAACGTAAGTTACCAGAGTACCATCTAGTTGATAACAAGTCTTGAGTCTTAATTATTACTAACACTTGCCCCCCAAGGGTCAACTACCTCGACCGCTCCATCTCGCGCTTCAACCCCAGACTGCTCATCTGGACCTTCATACCCGTCGACATCCTCTCGCTGGTCCTGCAGGCGGCCGGCGGCGCGCTGTCGTCGACCCAAGCCGGCACGAACAACAAGTCGGGCGTCAACATCAGCATGGCTGGTCTCATCCTGCAGGTCATCACGCTGACCATCTTCGTGGTGCTGTTTGCCGACTACGTGTTCCGATATACCCGCAAATCGACACGGGGCCCGCTGCGGCCGAGGATGAAGCTCTTCTTGAGCTTTCTGATCCTCTCCATCATCTTTGTTCTCGTCCGCTGCGTGTACCGCATTGACGAGCTGCGCGACGGGTACGATGGGCCGTTGATCAGGAACGAGGGATTGTTCATGGGTCTTGAGTCTTCGTGAGTTTTCCTCCGCTATTTCTTGTTGATTGGGAGTGCGTTGGTTGCTGACAATTCTTTTTTTGACAAAGGATGATGATTCTCGCCGTCTTCTGCCTCAATATTGCCCATCCTGGCATTGCCTTTGGCAAAGAGGCCGGAAAGGGCCAGCAGGATCTGACATATACCCACACCAACGAGGTCACTGAGCCGAAGAATTATGGTGCATCATCTTCTGATTAGGTGTGGTGTGCGGGTGGTTGTGCTTTGTTCTTGTCCTGGTGAGGGGCGGAACCTGGAAAGTACCTTTGTTGAGCGATGGGGTTGATTGTGCAAGCGTTTAGACATTTGGGTCTTGCTTTTGTTGATTGATACCTTTTGTCTGGAATTGCGGTATGCGTTGTAATACGGGGCAATGATAAAAAGGGCGTGCGACTTTCATGGGTCGGTGTTACGCAGAGTTTTCGGGTTAAAGGTTCCCACCTCAGACCGAAAATAATCAAGTATTTTGCAGTTTACCACCACACGGGGAGCACTTGTTTCTGATGATTTGTTTTGTCTATTTGACTTCACAACAGACATTCGACTTGCATGCGTTTGCAGACTCGGAGGGCCGTTCCAGCAGTCAAGCTTCGGGGGGGGGGGGGGGGGGGGGGGGGGGGGGGGGGGGGGGGGGGGGGGGGGGGGGGGGGGGGGGGGGGGGGGGGGGGGGGGGGGGGGGGGGGGGGGGGGGGGGGGGGGGGGGGGGGGGGGGGGG